>MNPL01010526.1:0-22030 GCA_002081605.1 Tropilaelaps mercedesae
ATATATATATATATATATATATATATATATATATACACATATATATGCGTGTGTGTATAGATAGATCACACGCTTAGTCAATATTTATACGTCTAAATATGTGCTAAACGATTGGAAGTGCTCAATCGATTCCCTCGAGCCTATGCGTGTGGTTTTGCGACGGTCAATTGCATTTGTGCTTGAACAATATTTCACAACGCCGCAATCTTTTGTGCTGAAGCGTCGTTGGTAATGCTAACCTTTATAATAGCAAACACGCTTTATACACTTCCATGGCCCTTAGCAAAGCCAACAACGGTTTCGCGAGCAATCAAGCCTACAATGGCTTTTTAAGTCGACGCTCAGACTACAATCAACCGACCCTTTTACATTATTCTTTACATTATGATTTACATCTTGCTTAATATAATAGAAAATAGATCCTATTGTAGCTGCATCGTAATTGAAAGCGCCAATTGCGCCTAGTCACCGGGTTGACTTTTCAAAGTACAGCACGTTTGCTAGCAGACACAGCTATTGTCATGGCGGCTATTCGGACACGGACTGAAACATTGTCGAAAAGCACAGTTCGGCGCTAGCAGACTCCAAGATCGAAGTAACTGCTAGACGGTTAAGCTTAGCGTTCACACTTGACCCATTCGAGGAAAGTGCCGAAGGCAGACGTTGCTGCCTCCCTTACCAGCCTGCACCTCACGCGTTCCAAGTGAGTGGGTGCCAGTGTTGAAGTGCTTTACTTTGCGCAGAAGGATTCAGGCCAAACGGCCTGAGGAAACCCTCATGGATTAGCAACTTATTCCTCATCACATACGGGTTAGTCTGGTTCCACTTATGTGCACCTGTCATGTCGAGAAGACAGGTAACAGAAAACAAGTCTAGCCACACACAACGAAATGAAGTAACATCGACGTACGTGTGTAAATCAAAAATAAAAGACAAGAGAGAGAGAGAGCCCGCGCGAGAGATAATGCCAAATCCTCGCTAAAAAAACTGCTTTACACTGTATTGACATTGTGGCTCGTTAACGATGGCATCGTACTTCCAAGGGTATGACGGTAACCCATTTTACTACTCTTAACGATCATCAATTTCCTAAAGTCGTAACTCCACTACTCGTGTTGAAGTTTTAGCGCAATAAGGCTATGTATTTTTATTAAAATCGAAGGAAAACCAAAAAAAATGCTGTAGAGCTACTCCGTAGTTGCAACAAGCTATTTCAAAGCCAAATGTAGTTTTTTTTAGCTGTCCTAAATATCATAAAAATAAACGTTACATTTTATCGTAGTAATAGAGTGGGATCGACATTACACGCATTTTGAGGCGTCCAAGCAAAGAAAGCAATGCATTGGCCCAATATTGCTGAGCGCCCGACCCGACATCGCTGACATCCTCACCAAATATGTCAGAATGCCTGTAGATCATTTTCGCTGACTCACACAAAATCGTTGAAAGAGTCCACACGAATCTGAACCATGTGAGGGGTCGGAGAACTAGTTTTAGAGCTCCGCTGATTCCAACCATTCAAACTCAACCCGAATAAGGTCGATGAAGCTCCAATATACCGGCAATGCTATTGTCGCTGGTACTGATACTCGGTCATTATAAATGAAAGGCCTGACTGTGCATACCGTGGATTATGTTTGCCCGGAGTTTGTTTCTAGGTTTACGTATGTAAATTTACTCATTTTCTTAACTCGCAATCATTTTCCTAGCTGTTTTCTTCTAGCACGGACTGAACAGTACATTAGCAGCGTTGGTGTTATTTTGACTCCAACCTGAAACGAAAAAAGCCACAAATGCAAGGCCGAATTTTCAAATCGCTATGAATAATTTTCATCGCCTATGACTCTACGGTTACCTCCCCTTTTTCACTCACCCTCTACGACTGGCATACGAAATAAGTGGTGAAAGGCATCGTTAATGGGTTGTCTTCAATGATCAATCAATAGAAACCGACGGCACACACGAATGCATAATCTAATTTAGAAGATACAAATCCAAAACAGACGATCCGTCAGCACCAGTGGCTCGCTAGAGCGTCGAATGCATCGCAGACACAACAACGGCGCACAAAAATTCCGCCAGGGGAAACGAATTTTGCATTGTTGTTACTATTGTACCTACGGCAAGCTTTCCGGTTTCGGTCTGTCGACAGACACATCATGCTTCTAAGCCACCATGTCGTCATCATCGCCACTTATTGTATGCTACTCTGGCCAACACCGCAGCAGTTTAACGGCACGCTGGTGACCCCGCGCGTTACCAGTGAACCGAGCCACGCTCTGCCAACAGCTATGCAACGCATCCATTTAAACAACACGCCCAGACGCATGCACACAAACATACAAACACACGTACGCTCACCTATACGAAAGATATTCACAGATATTCGCCGACATGATCATCGACAGCGTGTACATGGGCGTACGTCCCACAGAACCCAGGCCAGAAAAAGCCGAGTGTTCCACCAAGAACAATGCAAAATAATCGATCGTTTTCGCCTGATACTCCACCGTAGTTGTCACGCCGTATCGCCCACGACCCGAGGCAGACCCGCATGAAAGCAGCACCCGCTGCCCAACTAAATTGTTCTTATCGTTGTTGCTGCCTCAAACGAGTAGGCGAAATTCACTATGTATGCTTATTATTATGTTCTTGTATGTATGTTTGCTAGGTGAAAGACGCCGACGTGCGCCCAGTTGTATCGTGCTTACATCGTGCTTACATCGTGCTTACCCAAATCGATAACCGCTACCGCATGCACTATTAAAATCGAGAGTTCATTTTTAGAATGCTGTGCATGCTGGACGTAGCTGGAGGCGAGAACTGAGCACCTTCTCGGGGACAATAAACGGAATCGTTCACCGCTCTGCGTCGAAGTCGAACATATAACGCTGTGGCCCTAGCATCTGCCGCACGTGACATAGGATAAAATATGAGGGCTGTTCTTCACGCAGACTTTATCAGAAAAAGCCTGATTACTGTTGGACGGCAGCCTCGGCGCCGGTTTTCGTCAGGTTTGGATGATGAAGTCGTACGACGCTGTGCTTAGATAGAAAATCTGCCTGTCTGTTGGGCTGCATAATTGTACGTTTGTGCAGTCGTGGTTTATACACACTTATCTTGTCACCAATAATGACAATAGCAGTGTTCATAATTCTTCGGCTGAAAGGCCTAAAATGCAATGACCGTGAGAAATTCACGGTGCTTTCACTGTAGTAGACGCAATGTTTTTTCCGTTCTTTGGCTGTAGTTAGAAACATCATTGTAGTAATGTATGCCAGCATAAACTGCGTGCTGATGATGCTGGTGTGACGAACACAAGGATGAAGACTTGTATTGGAGGTTTACCCTGAAGACGAAAATTATCTGCATTTGCTCTATATAAGTGAGTTTCTGCATGAAATCAACATCGGGCTGAACAATAAAGATTGTATAGGGCTATGAAAAGTACAGTGAAGCTCAACCAGAACACGGCCAGGATCATATCTTCGTGATAGTAATAGCAAGAGGGTTTCTGAAATCTTTACGAAGCAGGGTAACGGCATAGAGGGATTTTTATTACTGTTTGAGAGAGAACGGTTCGGCACATTCGAGGTAATGTGCCGAACATTTCACTCATGCCGAATCAAACCGAAACGTGCAATTTACGGAATGAAACCTCGACACGGTCAGATACAAGTTCTTGCAGCGCACACTTGTTTCTGATATTTCTCATCTGTAACAAAGATATGGCATGTATCGAGAATATCTATATCGGCTGTATGAACACAGCACCGCTGTATAAACATTTTGTGGTCCAAATAAAGCACCGTTTCAAGTTCAAGAGTACAGTTTAAGCTTAAAGTTGTTGATCAGAAGTGGTCAGTACATTTACTGTATTCACAATGCTCAAATGTAGAGAGTGCTATATAGTTGAAAGATTTCGTATCCTTATACGACAATTATTATACGACGATTTTTACGATTATTACACGATTATTATTACAACGGTTATTATAGTGAGAGTTACAACGTACTTTGCATAGCTCTAACAAATGATCTAACGTATGGCCTCAACGCAAGGTTTCAATAATATCTTCGTAAACTTTTCATTATTTGGTTGGAGCCCGACTAAAAATAAGAGCTAATGCCCAGCAGTCTAATGAAGCCGTTGTCCTGGATATCCTAAATTTCCTATGTTTATCGTTCATACATTAAACAAAAAACCACTCTGGTTTACTTGTTAAGTAGACCGCGGCTATTCCAGTGGTTAACGGTACGTTGACGACAGAACAAGTAATGTACATTGTGGATCTTCAGCAACGTTGGCAGTGCCACCATCACTTGATGTATATGAGAGGGGAAGGAAGCCTAGTTTTCAGAAAAATATCAGCTACTAGAAATAGTCACCAAAAGTAATTGAAAACCGATGCATCGACTGGTGCGTATTTCACACAAATATCTTGGCAGATGGCGCTCTGTCGTCACTTTAAAAAGCCAGCATCAAATAACCACAGTATGATAACGCCAGTTTACGTGTACGCACACGAGGTCCGGCGTCTCCGTGGCCGAATCTCTATAAAACAGATTTTTGCCAGCTGAATAATATACAGAATTTAAAAAAAATGACACAACGTGAACGGCATTGCACATAAGCGCGAATTCTTTTAAAAATGCCTGAATAGCTGCGTGAGGGCGGCAATCGACGTGTGACGGGTCAAAAACTGCTTTATCTATGTTTCAATGGCTAGGGAAAGACTACTGCAAGCAATTCAGTTTTACAGCGCACATCCTTCTTTGACTATAATCGCTTATTGACGGCCCACTCGGTATTCGCATAATAAAGCAAGCCACTGAGTTTATTACTATTATTATTATTGTCAGTATTAGTGTTCATTCGAGAGGAATTATGACTTTATGAAAAGAACGAAATGGGTCACGCAGTCAGAGTTTGAGCCGATGGGTATGTGTTAATTTTTTTCTCGGTAATATGATTATTATTTACTTTCAAGCTGAGTGCCTAAAATACAAACATTGGAGAAGAGGATCTTACAAAACTCCGCGAGCCGCTGCATGCACGGACGGCCCGTACTCCGAAAGCCCGGGTTTGCGCTTGACTGCAAATTCTAGCGCGGCTATCGACGATATACACTTCTATTCTACTATGCTGGAGGGTAAAAATTTCGATCGCTGCGTCATCAAGCAGTCGGTCACCCTGTACTCCTCCAAAAGCAACTCGTCCGCAGCAGGCGGTACGGCAAGGTGTAAGGTATCCCGGTAGTCAGCTCTGAAGGCTGGCCGCCCTACCTTGGCCCATGCGAGGGCTGCGGCTATTAACCTTAACTTTCAACCAAGGTCGATGAGGAGTCTCTATTGGCTCATCGGCTCCGCGGAGTTAGCAGCACTTCGGTGTTGTCTGCGGGGTTCCCTGCTGCCTGGGGTTCAGGCATAATGTGGCGCCTGCCATTGACTAGTACAATAGTAGTCCAATTCTATTTTTTAGACATAAAAATTCAATAGATAGCATGAATAATCCGATATTTCGGATAGGATGACCGTATCACATCAAGCGGTTACGGACTCACACAAACTCACACAAACGTCCACCGCTAATCCACACCATCATACGGCGTAATTGTTTTTCCTATCAATTATCACAAATGATAAATTGACTCATATCCTATCATTAAAAAGGTTCTCCTGCACGTCTTGTAACGTCAAAAACATGCCATTAATTAGAACTAAGCCTAATCATCAGATGATCATCGTCCCTCGTGCGTGAGCTGCATGCCCACCTGGCCAACATAAACTATCATTGCAATGTCAAGTTCCTCGGCCCTATTAGGGCGAAGATGATGGGTTCATTATCATCGTCATAAGTGAAGTGGGCTGTGCAGTGTCGTACACATAATTGCCCCTGGCGCATCCCAGAAGATCTTTCCGTAACATTGAAGCGACTGACCTATATCGCCGACCCGAACAAGGCAATCGAACCAACAGGCAACCACTATAGTATACTGCCAACCGGTCAAGACGTGACAGCTGTAAAGGCCGAAATGACTTGTAATAGCTAATACACTACGTTCCCTCTTGTGATCAACACCGTGGGCGGTCCCACATCGAAACGAACAGCAAAATGAAAGTAACAAACGCGTGAACAACAATTATACAATGGCGGGCGGAGAAGCTTTCAGGGAGGGGGTAGTACAATGGTTAATGGGGAGTGAGGCCTGTTTGGAACAGGTGATTATACCGATATATTACACCGTCGGTATCACTTCTGAACGAAGTGTCCGTGCGCGCTTTCTTTTGCAGAAAGCAAGATGGATGGTGACATTGTCATAGAGTGAATATTAGTGAACATACTTCGTCGTTTGGAGAAAACCATTGCAGTCGTTAATAAGCTACAAATATGCTTACACATGTAACACAGGTGGGCGTCACATTATCACAGTTTGCAATTCATCATGATCCTGTCTTATCATAAGTGCGTTCATATCGATCGAGGTACGCAATTCTCCTCGTCCTTTCTAGCAATGTGTACTGCTAAAAAACACTATTTGTACATTTTTATTTTTTAAAATTATGACTGACCTAGTCCGAAAGTAGGTAGATCCTGTGTAGATCCTGGTATATCTGCATAACGCACTGCGCTTACACAGGCTCTGTACAAAAAAGTGTGCAGGCAGACGAGCCGTGTTAACTCTTTCCTAAAACAGAAATCGGTAGAGCAAAGTGACATAAATATAGATTGAACCTTTTTTTTGGTGAATGGTAAAAAGTTGCCCTGTTTTTTTACTCAAGGTTCTCTCGACTCAGCTGTCGACGGACAAGCTTGGAGAAGCGTGGCCGAGTCGAAAAATCACTTTGATGACCCACTCATTCAATCTATCTGAATCTAAAAAAGGATGCTATACTACATCATATTGCACTATGCGCACAACGCTATTAGAACTGATCGCATTCGATAACTGGTCAGCTACGGATTATCGCAAGCCGAATTGCTTATCTTCCTGTCTCATTAGCTTCTGTAAGTTTTCGCATAGGGCAAATGTGTCAGTGTAACTTTTGTAAACTCCTACCATAGTTATGACCGCTTCAATCGAGCTGTCGAACGAGGGAAGAAAAACTTGTTTTTTCTTGTAGATCCCTTTGGATGTTTTTCAGGGTCGTAAGGTCATTAATAATAATATTTTTAGGGTGGGCTATCCAACTGACTAGCCAACATGTAACGTCCACGGTACCGCTTGTTGCACTACTTCGTAAGAGAAGACCCCACATAAATGAAAATGTGCAACGGCGGGAATCGAACCCGTAAGATCCCATAAGGTCATTCGCTTGGTGGACAGATTGCTAGGCGTATTGTCGCAACAGAATCTCTTTGAAAACGGACGACCATGTACCGAAACATCGCTTGTCATTTTGTTATCGTTTCGTACCGTGTTGTATGGATTGGAGATGAGCATTGCCACTGGTGAAAATTAGGTGAAACGAAATTACCGAAAAATTGCTGTCGATGACATGCAACACGAATGCGATGATGGCCAATACGGCCTTTGACGCTGCGACTAAAGGGCCTACGGACGAGATTTTCATAAGAGACACCAATCATACGTCTGGGGGCCATTGTTAACACACATCTGGTGATGTAGGCTGGTTAACGAGTTTGATAAAACGCGTATGGCAGAACTCTGTCATCAGACTGAATGGGTAAGGTTATTAGGCCTATATCTATATAACGGAACGAACGTATGAATATATCGCGATGTCTAACTAACACGAGACGTTTCGGGAAGATCGGGGACGAAAAGCTGATTAAATTACGGTTCGGAGCTAGATCGACGATGATGGCTGGTTACAAAGAAAACGTTAACCAGATGTAAGCATAGATAGGTGAAAGTTCAACGTAATCACAGCACTTATTAAATAGGACTGAAGAGTAATCGATCTATATGCGAATGCAATAAAAGCCGTTCAATGATTGTCGCGCTAACTTTAGAAAAGAGAAATGGCATCGCGTCGTATCTTGCTGGTAGTGTCAGCTCCGAGAAAGCGATATACTTGTCGATGTGGGTCTTCTGCTAAATAGATGAAAAAACACGTAAATTTTTTTTGCAATGCTATGGTTTTATGTAAATTCCACGCCGTACTCTGATTTCCTAAATATATATAGGAAGAAATAGCCGATATTCTAATTTTTATGTAAACGTTCACGGTCACCTTACAGGCGCCTGATGATTTCCGATACTCTCTAGATAAGCGCTATGCAGATGTTATCAACTTTAGCCATTTCCTGCCGAGACTTCAACAAGAACCATCGGTTACACAAATATTGCCGAGTATAATTCGATCTGCTCTTAAAATGTGTTCTTCTGTATTTAGAGGCCTAACCCAATGAGCATATACTTAATGGTGAGGTTTTGATTATTGTATTACTTCGCCAAAGGAGCTTGATATCAGAGTGAATTATATCATAGAATTTACATAATTGTACTAAGGCTACCCATTCCATTTGCTCAAGTAATTGTAGTAGCACTTTACGTTTTGCCGCCCGCAGTTCATTAAGTGGAATGAGCTATGACTATCCAATTGCAAACCGTGGGGCGTGTAGTTTAAATGTAGTTTCACCCTCGAATACAACGGAAACACTGTTCAGGATGACTGTTATCACCATCAAAACATCAGACATACTATTTACCGTATCTCATTCTGCCGGAGTTTGAAATGAGGTAGCTTCATTTTTATATGCCGTTATTTTAAGTTTATTTAAAACTTGAGATGAAGCTAGCCTCCTGGTGATTATTCCGTTAAGCATAGGCAGCCGAGATCCAAACAACGAACATGTACGGTAGTGAATTACAAAGCGGAATAGCGAACCCTCATGAGAGAAAAAGGTCCCATACAATAGAGCGGAAGGTACTTTTATGACGCGTTCAAGTTAGGCATTCCTCAATTCTTATCTAATACCACTACAAGTACTCTAGTGATATATTCAATGATACTCAAGCATTTCCACCGCTGTCATTTCTTACGACTGTATGCAGTTTTATTTATCCTTTTAATGCAAGTACGTTTCGTGCAACAAAGCCACTAATGAATCATGTTTTGAATTGGATTGTCAGTTGATTATGTGCCAATAATTTATTACTGATTCATTCGTATGCTAGAGAGGTAGGCGACATCTAGCGGCAAGTACCCTGCCACTGTAATTTGACATTTTACCTAGGCTTTTGTAGTTCCAATCTGCTACGCCTAGTCGGGTCTACACCCTTGATCTTAACAGTACATATGCACCACTGATGAAGGGCTGCAGATACCTGTCGACATTAAGTGGCTGCTTCGTTTACTGAAATTGGGCCACAGACATTATGACATAGAATACGGCCAGTTGCAGTGGCAATTAACGAAATGACGAGTAGTTTTGTTCAAAGTGGTCACTTTCCATAGTCAAAAATATATGACAAAACTGACAGTGTGCAAATCTACTTACAAGGAGAATGCAATAGCGATACACAATAGAGCAGTAAATTGAATGATTACGAAAGTAGCTTTTGCCTTAAAGGACTATTTTCTCAAAGTTTTGGCGCGACGTGTGGTGCCCCATATATGAGCCTCTTATATTACTGTGCTTACATGATATAATTAAAATGACAAAGAATTTCCTAGGCACTTTAGCGTTTTTGTGTCGTTACCCGGTTGATAACTGCGGGATGAACTAAAGAGAAGCTGCAGATAATAGAGCATTGTGTGTGTGGCTGTGTGTGTACGTGCGTGTCTGTGTCTGTGTGTGTGTGTGTGTGTGTGTGTGTCTGTGTGTGTGTGTGTGTGTGTGATCAACCTAAGCGTAGTATTCTATCACCATTGCGCACCAGATTAGTTATCAAAGACGCAGTCCAAATTAATGCCAACGTGCCGCTGTCCTTACTCAACAACTCAATTAGCTCTTCACTTACAGAAGAATGCGTACAGAGATAGCAGATAGCAAATTGCACTCCTTACAAATTACCCGACTGTCGAACAAAAAAGTTTGTCTATCGAACCTATGCTTTTTTTAGAAATTCTACTGGCTGTGAAAGTGACTCGCGCCATGTGATCTATGCTTCCTTTTTTGCGGCAAACTTGTGACAGTGAGCCATGGCGAGATGCTAACTGGGTCGATCTGCACTAGCCTTATAAGCTCAATCCTCTTCAAAGATCGCCAAAGAGAACGTCTCAACCGTGTTGACTGCAAAATTATATGCGTTACACCTTGACACAGATATTTCTGTATGGCTGTATTTGTCGATATAACAGGCCATTTTTCCTAGCATATACGCCATCATGTGACAACGTATCTTGGACTGCCTCTTAAATCGTTTTGAGTGATTTGAGCGCTGGCTACCATAGGTATAATATCATCAAGGCCGTTGCGAACGTGTGCTCCGCTCGGGTTAGCTAACGAGTTTACTTCTACGCCCTTTAGCTTACAAACAATACATTCGCTGTAAGAGATGTAAAAGGTATGCATCGCAGTAGCGCCAGCTCTGAAACGTTGGCGTAATCAGGCATGTTGTGCCCCTACCGATGGTTCTGCGCATGGCTATTTTTGTTCCAAGCTGTGTGATGTGACAATCATTATTCCTAGCATTATATGTCCTGTAAGCCAGCATGTGACAATTCCTTCAATCGCTTTGAATGATTTCCATATATAAGAACTGCTCTCTACGAATCGCACAGGCCAGTACTTCTGTATCGCCAGGCCAGTCAATATCGGTGACTTACGTGAGTTGTTACATGTATGAAGTGAATTAGGCAAGTTGGCCTTCGTAACATTTACTGACAGATGAGCCGTGTAGGCTTGAGTGTAGGTTCAAAGAAATTGCTTAGGAAGAAAATACTTCCCTTAAAAATGATTGCTATTTGCTGGCACCTTACGATAGTTAGGTCCGTTTGACGAAAAATTACTTTATCTACATTGGACCGTGTAGTACGTTGTAGCTTACCTGCACTAGTGGTGTGAAGTGTGACTTATTACAATAAATTGCAAACTGCAATTTTTTTCTATATGCACGCTTTAAAATGCATTTTTCAACTCATCCGGCAGACATATGCAGCGCAGTTCGCATTGAGGGTCAAAAGTAAATAAATATTACAGCGTTAAACATGTAACCAAGTTGACCGTGTAGGTTTTTTACTTTAAATTTTATATATTGGGTGCACTGAGTGAACTGTTTCAAGCATCTTCCCCTGTTCCCCCAATGCCGGCATAGTAACGTGATTCTGTCGTACCACACTTGGAGGAAAGTGTAGGGCTAGCAGTAATACGTACGAAACGACGAAGTAACAGCCAAACGAGGCAAAAAGTCCCTCTCGGGTGAGGAAGCTCATTACTGATTTCTCTAATAACTAGGTCATGCTAACCTAGTTAGGTAGCTACAACAAACAGTGTATATTTGAATAATAGCATGTGTCTATGTGGGGAAGCACCCACAACGACAACGTTTGCTAATACAAACATGCATACAAAAAACTTGTAAGATATTCAGACAACTATTCGTTCTGTTTTAGCCAAGAAGTGGAAATGAAGTTCTCTGCGTTTGTGACGCTGGTTGTACTTGCCACACTCGTGGCCAACACACGTAAGTAAACGATTCACGCAGGCAAGCGCTCAGAACCGTAGGCTGCAGATACGTTGACCGTTTATACATTCCATCCCTGATGGTGATCTAGCTTTCCCACACGAATTTTGTTCAAATTTACTGGCGAGTTGACGGGTGGTTTTGTAAAGAGAAGGCCGGATCAATTATTTACCAAAATAGGCTTTAATTTTGAATACAGCCAAACCATTTTGGTCCCAAACACCGTGATAAAATCCAGACGCAGTGCATTTTGTTGAAGGGGCTTCTCTGGCAGAGTGGCGGGTACGCCATTACGGGGCCCAATACCTGTAAGTGCCAATAGGTTTTAACGCTTTGATCTTTTGTTTCTTTATGACATGTTGAAAAGTTTCGCAGGACGTAAACAGCACTGTCACTAATACGACCCAGAGTACGACCGAGAGAAATGACACGGGGTTAAGTACTGAAGCTTCGCCGCATGTCCAGGATTATAACAATGGAACGGTGCGCGTCGGTGAGAGAACTTACCAGATTCCGTCAGGAGGTCAGGCTTCGGGTTGGCAGGTGCCCAATGAGAGTCCGTACAATAACTGGAGTAGCTTTTGGGGGAAGCGTCGCCGATGAAGATGGTGGTAAACAACACCCAAGCGCATAAGACTCGCATGCAGATGCAATTTACAATCATTTGGAATTTTCGACTAATTAGCGATCAATATGTATCATATATGGCGGGCCTTTTTAGAAGAAATACAATACAATGAAATTTATTCGAATGTGTAACAGCTATAATAAACGTAGTAACGTGTATGGTTGAGTTAACAACGGCAGTCCTCGGTGGTTTTTGCAGCCTGACAAACGGCGATTGTAGTGTTGATTGACTGTAATCGCAGGGCAAGTAGGCGTGCCCTGCGATTCGCAATAAATAAGCGATATATATTGACCATTAGCCGTGTCCCGTGAACCCCAAAATATAGATACGTTAAAACATAAGGAAATATTAGAAATTTAGACTAAACATAGATAAAGTTCTGATATATGGTAACTAGTCGTTTGGACAGTCAAAAAAGTTTTTATGAGAATGAGCCCTTCCAGAAGGTGGAGCCTTTCGTTTGCTATCTACGGATGATGCCAATGAAAGACGAGCGTTTGCCAAAGAAATCAGTAAATATAATTCGTTAGTTTATTTGAACCGCAACTGTAATTTGGCATCACTGTTAACCTGAATAACGTAAATACAATAGCGGACATGTTATGGTGGGGTTATCTTTTCATGTACTATTGCATTAAAGTATGTTTTGCACCATATGTTCGTATAGCTCGAACTTATTAACATAAAGGGACACCAGGCAGCTATTTTCGGTCGCTAGCATGGAACTGGCTCCAAACGATGGCAAAATAAATTATGTCCTATTTCTATGTAGTTTTCACTACAGGTTAAACTGGGCGCGTCTCAAACAGAACGTTTTGGGCATAAATCTTTTATGTCATTAAGCTGTGCTTACACGGATCGTGAATCTGTGTGATAATTGCCTTAGTGGTACTTTCAGACTGTACTTGCCGTTGACAAAATAACGGTGTACCTAGGGAGGAGTTGAAGATGAATCACATTTTTTAAGTTTAAACAGCAAAAAACGAGTACATAACTCGTAGTGAAAGATATACATTTATGTACGTAGTTTCTCCCCTTCGCTTTTCGTTACACACACGTAACTATATAATGTTCCCTATAGTACGTAAGAAACTACATCAGACGCGTTATCTCTAACATCGCACAACACGATTCCGCGCCATCCCCACCATGAATACGCACCGTATGGTCCATAGGTATTACATAATGGAATCGCCTATGGTAATGTTACGCACGATCGTCGGCATGTTCACAGCCTTTTTTTGTGGAGTTTGTTTCCATTTTCCTAGAAACGAATCTTTCGCGGGATGTTGGAGTCCTGGTCGGTCGACTGTTCTTGTTTGCGTTTATGCCGCTCCTGCTCCTTCTTGTGCTTTGACGGTAGGGGCAGATCAGCCGGATTGCATGGATGCGGCTTATTGGAGAAGTACGGCATTTTCAAAGCTTCCGTACACGTACACCTGACACAACGTTCCAGAGAAAACCAACATATAAGGCGAAAACGTTTAGAAATGAGATTATCTAAGACAGCTGAACAAACCACATCCTTTATACCTGTTTTAACTTCGCTTCATTTTGGCTAGACGAATCGTATATGCATGTGTAGAACATGTGTGACAAACGTTGATATCTGTTTACCTTGGTATCTTGTTTAAAGATGTTAGATCGACAAGTCGAAAACAAGTCGAGAGGGAATAGCTCACCGTTTTAAAGGATCCATAGCGAGCAGTTTGTGCAACAGATCAAGGAGGTCATTTCCTGCAGCCGTAAAGATAACCTCGAATGGTGTCGGCGGAAATGCCTGGGTATTGTTCGTCCAGAAAACGGCGAAAGGTTAGTTATTCCATAACAACAACACTCACAGGGCGGATCTTTGGTTTGGACTTGTTGTCGATTGGGAGTGGCACTATAATACGGCAGTACTTTCATGTGATATACATACGAAGAGACTAGTCATATGTATTACGTTTCCAGCTAATCAATGGCAAGCGTCATAAAGCACACCATTGACACGTGTATACGCCAGCTACGCGAACCGCACATCACATGAATTGACACAAAGTCAAACTTAAATACGCTTCGTCGAAACCTAGGCATGCAAAGAAACCAAATGAATGTGTTTGCTCGCTTAAGTTATGCGCCTGTTTACCTTAAACTCAACGTAATCGGGCAGTTGGGTGACACCAGGCCATGTCTCTTCCGTTGGAGTTCCCATACATTGGAAGATTTTCGACACCTGATCAAGGTCCGTCTCGCCGGCTAGGAAAGGTACCCTGTAATAAAGGTAAAACAGACTTCAAAAACTTGATGTGGCTTCACTACACATCAGTACTAACTGAAAATGTCGAGCGATGCCCTTAGCTGCTATTTTAGTGCTATAAACACGGCTAGGACGACACTGGTGGAAACCCAGGTGCACTCGTTCCATTTTCGTTTCACCTTCAAGGAAGCACATTATTTTCGCCGAAACATATACTCATGAGGATATCTTTGTTTCAATAATCTACTCATGTCATCTTCGTTTAGGAGCTTGGCGAATATCCGAACAACTTGCTTAGGCCAAGCAAGAATAGGTAGGGAGCCGTTAGTGATTAGCCTCTAAATGTTGGTGGAGTAGTTGCACATATCTTTCTCGTAGACATCCCAGAACCTAATTTATCAGTCTCTGATATCTCGTAAAGGGAGTCTTTTAATAGTGCATAAATTTCAAATTTTGAAGAAGCGACACCTAACGACAGTGTCCTATTAGCATACACCAGGGACACATAGAATGTCCCGGAAATCGCGTAATATAACGATTCAAATACACAGTAACAACTAAACCAACCTAAGCAGTAATTCGGCGAGAATACAACCCACGGCCCACATATCCACGCCTGTGCCATAAATTCGAGCTCCGAACAGAAGCTCCGGTGACCTGTACCATCGCGTGACGACCTGAATGCAATAAAGTAGAAGTTGTAGTATTTTTACATTGCACTAAATTTCCTAATATTTTTTTAACCTGAGCATAATATAGTTGCAGAAGTGTTCATGAAATGGAAGGCCAAACAAATTATTGATGTATATGAAGATGTAAATCTCAAAATGTATAATACAGTACGACATCATATTTTAATGAGAATGAACGTTAGCTAACTAAAATTAAGCTATACACACGCGTACACACAAGCTAATAGAATCATAAATTAATATAAACTTGCAAGATAATTTTAAAAACCTACATGCACACGAATATAATTAACACTGAGTAATAGCGGCTAGGTAATGTCTTAAGCAAACTTTACCTGATGAGTGTAGATTCTAGTAGGTGACCCGTAGAACTTAGCGAGACCGAAATCGCCGATTTTGAGAACGCCTTTTTCATCAACAAGCAAATTGTTAGGTTTGAGATCGCGATGCAGAATCCAGTTGTGATGAAGGTACTCGAGGCCGCGCAGGCATTGAAGGATGTAGCATTTTACGTGCGCTGGATAAATAATTACTTTAGTGTCCTGCAAAAATAGTTGTATAAAATTAAATTTTCCCATCACAATACTATGCATTGGCCGTGTATTCCCTGAAAACATTGTGTAGAAATACATCTACCCTTTTTACAAAACATACTACATAGCAGTGCTTGAACAAATAGCTACTGCTACTATTATTATTATTATTATTACCCTGGCGGTGGATTACCTTGATGATCGCTTCGAGGTCGGTAATCATGAAATCGAACACCAGGGAGATATCACTCTTTTGGCCAAATACATCGAGTAAGCTCAGCACGTTCTCGTGTTGTAGCTCCTGCATTAATTTGATTTCCCTAGAATACAATGATAGTAGCAACACGAAGTTTTGAATCGTAAAGATCATTAGCTAACAATGGTACGAAAAATACAAACCATGCTCTTTGAAACATATCGAAGCACGAACACTGAAACATATTGAAGCATATCGAAGCACGCTTGAAACTGCTGTAGCCTACAGGTGAACATTAGCTCGAGGAAAAGAAATTGGTGGTGGCCTTTTTCCCGCAGGAAAAATGTCACCCAAATCGGTGTTATTTAGGAGGGGGGAAGCGGGTGTGTACCTCAGAGCAGTTCGGTTGATGCCATCGCGCGCTTCAGCTCTGAAATGAACAGGTATCATTTTTCAGGATACAAAAATCTCGCTCATTTTCAACATAAAAAAACAAAATAGCACAACGTGATGTAAGAAACGATCGCCAATTTCATTGATAGTCTAACTTGCAATAAATGGATAATGACCCTGAGTGGCATAATCGACGTAGTAAGTCTATATTTAGCAGCGCACATTGTTTTTATATTACTCATATTTTGCTCATCGCCAATATGGGACATTCTAACTGGCGATGTACGATTGCTTACCTCAGCTAGGGTTTTTCTTCATAGCTTTAAAACTTGTACAAATAATTATGCAGAGAACAATCAGACTTAGGCGTCTCTAGGCATTCCAGTAATTTGAATTGTATAGAATAACTGAGTAAGCATAACATTAAACAAGCAATACTGTGATATATTTTATTTTTATTTCTTCAAAGAATTTAAGCATTATGTAAAAGCAGTTCCGTTATTATATAGGATTTTCAATTGAATTAAAATTGGCAATTCGAAGACTACACGGGTAGGGATTTACCAAAAACGCCACAATAACATAGCAAATAGAGCAAAGGCTAAACAGGAGGTTTTTGGCCATCCCACTGGCATATTCAATCAACCTTCAAATGCGTTTTTTTATATTTGCCTGAATCTTGAATCAAACGAGCGGAAACAAATGATAAAAAAATGTAAATATTCTAAAATGCATATAGCGGCTATATCACCTGGAACCAAGTTTAATTTTTTTGACCGCAACGATTTTATCGTTGGTTTCGTCCTTTGCCTTGAAGACAGTAGCGAACTGACCCTCACCAAGGTACTCTATCTTCTGATAACGATTTTCGGCTGACGAGTTAACATCTGCCATCTTTTACCGCTTTCTGTAAAAATAAAACAGATGCAAGAAACATCTTAGGAATGAGATTATCTAACAAACGTCACTTGATAAATTTAACCATATGCCAATTATATACCGGTCCTAAATCGGTGATATTGCAGTCACGTCGGGCAGGAGTCGGCTATTAAACCGAATAAGTGCTTTAAATACCAAACATGCATTAGAGTTGACAAAATGGTGAAGAACCAACCACACATGTGAAATCTTCTATTTATCCGCGACGCCTCATATTGCTGCTCACTAAACAACAGATGTAAGTGAAAGTCAACGAACCTCACGAACGTGTCAGCCGATACCTTCAGTGAGTTGACAGACGAAAAATAAAAAAAATACAAATATACAAAAAGAGAAAAGAAATATACAAAAACAAATATTCCACGAAACTATTATAGTTCCATATGATTTTGTTTACTCGTAACGTTCCAACCATGTGAAAGGGAAACGGCACCGGTAGAACGGATTCGACAACACCAAAGCGAGAAGTGTCGGCATGAGGAGAAGACGAACGCGGGCAATTCAAAAGTTTGCACTTGACTCGGTAGGAGGCTTTGAAAGTTATCTTGAAATGAAGCCTAGTTGAACTAGTCGCCAAAATCAGCGTAAGTAAATTCGTGCGATAAGGGTACCTGTTCTGTACGATCTGGTCAGAGTACGACAAGTGTGATTATTGTATTAGTTGTAATTATCGATGTGGCAATGCACGCGCGCAAGGCTGTCCGAAGCGGTGTTATTGCGGATTCAAAACACGCATGGCTTCCAGTTGCTACATACTTCTAGACGTAGCAAGTAAAATATTTATATATTTAATTCTGGTTCCATGAGATCTTCGGGCTACCAGGACTTGGAGACTCCGAGCGCTAAGCGATAGTTCAGAAAATCCCGCGTGTCGAAGTTTTGATGTTCATGTGTCTGGATATACTGTGGGGGACAGCAATTACAAAAATAGCACAATGAATTGCAAAATATCACTATAATACTGTGGCTAAAAGTACCACAGTATACCACAAAAATACTATAACATGCCAGAAAAATATTAAAACGAACCACAAATATGCCAGACCAATCTTCGAACATATCACAACCCACCACAAAGCTACCACGGTACACCTCGACGGTACCTAAAATGTATAAAATTCCACGGAAGTGCCATTAAAGTAGTACAGAACTACCCTCCATAGTAATAAACGTTTTCGGACATAAACATCGAATACCGCACGTAAAAATCCCTCGGGCCCCGGGAACAGCATGGGAATCTGTTCCGATCGCGGAGCAGAAATCTTGGAAGATTCGACGGCTTAGGACCAAGGCCTTTGACCGGAATGGGTCGCACACAACGCACGTGACAAATGCACACAATGTAGAGGCAATGACCTGCGTATCCTGCGATAACGTTTGCCATGACGACACTATGAAACATAGATCTGGAATATACGACTATATCCCAATGAGTTTGCACTGCTGCACGCCGGTAAGCCAGGTTTTTGCATTGCATTAATCCATGACAAAAGTCAATAAACCTGCGGGAGTCGCTGTGGACGATTTCACTCTGTCCTCTTCTTCTGTTGAATCGGGCGCTTGTCGCTTTCGAGGCCTAGAGGATAACATCCCGCAAACGTCAAATCCAATCCAAACCATTGGTGCCTGACTAATACGCTCATAAAGTGTAATCGAATCAACGGGTAAAGCTGATCTAAGAGCAGATGCTTCTGTACAGCTAGGTCAGGCTGTTGTTGCAGCAGTACGTACGAAGTTACAAATTTTACATTGCATGGCCACACTCAGTCGATGTAGAGCCTGCGCACTGATTGAGTGTTTTGCGTAGCAAAACATGTATCGGAAACACGTGTCGTATAGCATCGGAAACACGTATCGTATAGCATTGGAAACAGAAAGGCACACTCCATATATTAGACCTGTTTGTCAAGATATTGATTTCGGCCGACTCTTACGAGGATTTGAAATCTTATTACGTCAGGGACCGCTCACTTATTGGTCGAGACAAAAAAATTTTTATTTTCGTGCGAGGCTCGCTAATTTTTGAGTGGAAGAAGGTATCACAAAGCCACAACGCCTTTTTGCAACGTGGAACGCATGGGAATACTGTGGAAGCTCCGACTGAAACCGTATAGTAGCCAAGCGATGTACAAGAACTAATGGCACCTACGGCAAAATCGTAAAACGGAGAAGTCACTACAACAGCAGTGTTCACTGAAGATTTTTGCCATGCGATGGCTTTATAATGTACGTAGGGACAAATTATGTATGAGGACTGACAAACTGAATAGTCGTCTTAATTTGAATGATATTTTATGGAAGCAATTACCTCAATCCGAGTGCGAGCGAGGGTTGCAATTAACCAGTTATAATTTCTGAAGCGGTTGATGCCAAATTTTGTTGGTAACTGATATCTATTATGGGCTATCATAATTTTGCACACATCCTTCGATAACTATCGCAACAATACTGGATAAACAATAATTACTAACTGAAATCCATGCCCTAACACAAATATACAACGCTGTTGCTGATTACGATCTATACTAAGAACCTGTCAATCGTACTAGTCATTTTGACCATTGTTTTAAATAAAGGTATTGCGAGTGCTTGACAGTTCGGATAACCGGATATGAACGGCTCGCTCCAAGCGTGTTCGCTTATGGTTAAAGGCATGTTTGGCAAGAGTGCTCATAGCCTTCGAAAGTTATGAAACATTTAACGATACATACTTGGTTTATTTATCAGTTATAACGCCTCGGAATAGCAACGTCTCCTCAATGACAGACCTTTCTTTTAGTTTTGGACGCGCTTTCATATGTAATCGCAATGACGACGTACATGTCATCAAGAGGTTTCTGCAAGTACTCACATGGAATGCCAGTTAGAAAAGCGAAGGCGTCTATCTAAAATGGCGAATGACGTCGATATAAAAGGGCTTCATCAATTCACTTTCGACCTAACGATGAATTCTCCCTAATGGAACCTGATTACGAAGGAAATCCAAGCATTTTTTGGCAAGAAGTATTGTTTTTGATGCACATGCTTGAAACTTTACGCACTGCATGTGTTCAACTATTTTAATAAAATGTAGATTACATTTGCGATCACAGCTGGTTGATTTAATGATCCCAACGCCCACGTAATGTCACTTGTAAGCTTTTTAATACTTGACAATTTAGTTTGTTCCTCAAAAGTGTCCACAGCTTTTCATCGAATCAAGCATCGACATGTAAATCATCTATCAAAGGACTTCCGAATACTGCCTTTTTTCAGCAAATAAGCCTTTTTTCGTAAGGATAAAGCTTTTAACCGCCCCTCCACAATAAGCTTGCTACCCGCAACACGGTTGGGTGTATCTATATTATGTTTTTTTAGAACTGACCATCAGCCAACATTTAACGTCCACGGTAGCAGTTTGTGCATTACATCTATAACATCTATGCATCTATATATTTCGTATGTCCATATCCTCATATGGCACTGTAAATCGTGCAAAGTAAAATCGTCGAAACCCCTATACAAGTGTATTCAACCTAAACCCTCATTACGAAAACGTTTCATTCGACACCAACAAAGCACTATCTAAATAAACAACTAGTTATACCGCTTAATGGCTCTTCATTTTGTTCTCTTCCTCCCACCTACGAATCGTATCCTGCGTACAGACAGGTAGAGATCAGTTCATCACTCATGGCTGGTCCGTCTCTTTCTACCGGCAATGGCTGGTGACTGAGAAAGAGAGAATGATTTAAGCGGTGGCGAGGGCCACGATCTTCATCTTCTGCTGTCGTGTTGTATTTTGCTGGTGGTGTTCGCAGCTCCAGGAGAAGACTGAGATGTTGTTGTGTTGCTGTTATCCGTGGCCGTCTACGTCCGTATACGTTCTGTTGTGCTATTAAGTGCAAGTGTCGCCCCGGGTTGGGGCCCTGGTTTCGGTTGTTTTTGTCGGGAAAAGGTTCCCATATTGAAAATGCACATGGCCAGGGAGATTTGACACGCTCGACTAAAAACCGCTGACTGAACTGGTTATGCGATGTGTCTTGCCGTTGTTCGATGAGTCGCGAGGAGAGCAAATCTGTTAAGTGTGTGAAATCTATTGATTAATTGAGGTGAGTGCGATGTTTGACTAGTTGAATTCGGCAGCAGCAGCAGCTCCATGTAGTTCGCCGTTAATAATGGGAAAACAAGGAAAATGGTACCGACAACGGTTGAACAGATGATAGCAGTATTTTGAAAACAATGGCTCTTTTCGAATTTTATTGTACTTCCCATAAGTGGTCAGTCAGAGAACATAAACGAGACTAAATCGATCTATGATGCCATTAGCACGTTGTACGTGCCATCACATAGCGTCGCCACGCTCGGAAGACGTTTGCTCGCCCGAACTAATAGACGTTGATGATGACAGTACTTAAGAAGCGGGTCGTGCTGACGGCTGAAACAGCCAGGTGGTTATTTGCAAAAGCTGGCGATTGCCGTAATGTACGGACCCAGTGACCCGTTGCTTACCCGTTACAGAATTCGTCTGTTGAGCACAAACCATTTTTGAACTTTGAGCGCTATGTGAATACGTGACGCGCTTCCAAGGGTGGTTTGGAGTTTAAAACGGGTGAAAAGTTGCGTAATATTGAACATTCCATACGCAGATATGTGTGGATCTGTGTGCGTATATTTTATGGGGGTAAACGTTTAATTACGGCTAAACTGCACCATTTCATGGTTCTCCATTTTAACGGCATATTTTGCCGAGATCATGTGAACTCTTTCTCCGCCTTCTCCACACTCTCTGTTCATATATATATATATATATATATATATATATATATATATG
>MNPL01010528.1:0-25006 GCA_002081605.1 Tropilaelaps mercedesae
TATATATATATATATATATATATATCAGTTAACTGCTTATTCAAATCCAAACCGTGTCCGTTGTTATGGTAAATACCCAATGACTTTCGCCATACGCAACGATATGAATCAACTGAACACGTTATATACGGTTGCACAGCTGTTCATATGAACAGTTACTATTCGCGGCTTTTTGACTCAAACTTTCCGAAAGGTCGTCAAGTACCGAAGGCGACCGGACAGAACCGGCAAATGACGTAAGCAGGATCCGCGCGTGTTCCATTCTTGCTGCCGGGTGTGGCATCACTCAGCCTGACAGACAACTTCACCCTTACTTTACGTTTGCAGCGGAGCAGAAGTCATCGTCGCCAGGCAAATGCCTCCAGCGCCGACTGTGCAAGGCAATGGGTCGACTTGGCTTTTGGCTCTCTTTCCATGGGTGATTTTTCAGAGCACAGAAAGTCTAATCCTAGCTAGCGACGCCCATATTGGTATCACGATTCGGTACGACTGGAGTACCACAACGTCTAATATAAAATCATGCATTGAATCAAGAGTGCATTAGGGGACTTCAGTGTTTGAAGTGGTTGTTAGAGAATGAAGAACACCTGTCGCACGAAATGTGTCCGGGTACGAACAATCGTTTCAGTGTCTTTACACTTTAAAACTTCATGATCCCTGAAAATGATGCGCCTGCCTTTTAGACAAAAGGGTCGGACCTCTTTTAACGGATTATGGCGTAGTACGCCGCCCTGGCCATTGGCAGATTCTAAACCATTTCCTGCATTTTCTCATTATTTAACAAGTACCAATGACATTTTCACAAATAATCCCATTCGATAATTTTATGTATATCTAAATCCGATTGTAGGAAGTGATTTACCGACATATTCAGCCTACTTTGCATCTTAGACCGTTATGTACGTGCTGAAATATAAAGCCCTTATTTGCCAAGCAAAACGAGCAGAAATTCCGAAACGATTTCGACTGTTCTTTTCAATGTTGGACCACAATGAATGGCGAAATACATGGCGTGGCAGGTATATGACGCTCATTCAAAATATATGCGCAGAATATGCTATTTATTGCCCCTGCTGTTCGGCCATTGCAGAGAAATATCCATAGTCTGATTAGCTTTAGCGATAAAGCTCTCAGGCGGCTACGGCCCGAAATGATTCTGCCATTGCATAGGCAAGCACCTTTTTAAATGTAACTTTGATAGAAAAAAGCCTAGTCAGAGAAATTATTTAGAAAATGGCGTCATCCGTTATTCGGTGTCGAAAAAATATCTTTGTCAGAGTCAGCTGGCCATCATTGATTTATCAGCTATGTCTGACAATTTTCTTTCAAGGTCTCACTCATACTCTTGATATTTACGCCTTTCGGCGTTCAAGTTGTGATTACAGCTCGGAAACGTCTTCAATCCAGCCCGACCATCGTGTCCGACCCCTTGAGAAAATCAACACTTGCAGGCACTTAGTGTAGATGGTGACTGTTAAATATGACGTTTAGTCTTATCATTTAGTGAAGTGGTCACTTCTGCTTTACATTGTCATTTCGCCCGCTGGTTCGTTACATGTGCATTTGGCAAGTGTTTGTCGCGAAGGCGGCCTCTAGATAATTTCTTGGCTATGGTAAGTCATCGTGGCTAAGACCTGCGTGCTTTGAGCCTTCCTTCAATTAATGTCCTCTTGACTTAAGGACAAGGAAAAGTGTGGAAGAGTGAACGTTATGTGCAAAATATATATACACATATACTTAATGGGTGATTGCGCGCCAAAACACTGGATTGAAATCGCCAGTGAGGTCGTACGAGCTAGATTACTCGAACCGTTAGTTCATGCACCGAGCATTTCCTTTGCTCGGCCAATGAGAAGGTAATACGCGGACAGTGGAGCTAGCGAAATCCAAAAGTCCAAAAACTAGAGTGAATTGTTAATCACTAGCATCGTAGTGATATAGAGTAACAATAGAAGTAGCAAAATAGCGCCAGAAAGCTTATGTAACGGCGACATGATCAGTTAGATTCGGGGTGCTGCTTACACCCCAGCACATTCAAGGATCAGGAACCCTTCGGGGGGACGTGCATTGCACGTTCGCATTGTTTTACCGTGGAATGAAATAAACCTACCCTGACAATGTATAAGAACTATTGTCGTGATAACTAGCATGTGTCCACGATAGGGTATCGTATATCGAAGCTAGCTCTCTGGTCGGCCCGGTAGATTGTTGGAAATGTATTATGCCTAACTTCTGACCTAGCTCTATAACTGTCCTTCACCGCATAGCGTTTGGGTAATTTGTACGCAAGATGAATTTTAAGAAAGAATGTGCCGTTCGTCAAGCACGCTAAACAGGTCTAAATCAGGAAAATTTGGTATATACACTGAGGAAGCAATACTATCATTTCCCCGCAGTGAACTTTAATAACAGTACTTGGCCTTGGTGAACCACTCCAGTGAAAACGCTCAGGCCGACAACTTTTGGACTCCTAACTACATAAATATATCATTTCGGTAGCGCGCTGGCTACTGCTAAAACATAAGCCTAAGTGTCTGTGATGGCAGAATACACACCTACTAAAACACAAAGAATATATATATATATATAAAACGACGCTTTAACAGTACATGAGATACAAATAACAACAACACGAAAGCGAACCGGACGTAAGCAGATACTACGATTATTATAGTTACAAATTTTTTATATGGTGGTTAGTGCCGAATGTGTATGAAAAAATAAATTGTAAGGATAAAATGTAGCATGTTCTGTATGTCATTTCTAATACCTGTACGTGGCAGAATAGCACTTAGGTGGTATCAGTACCATTTGGCTAAATGATCTTTAAGGCAGCAGGCAATTTTCTAGTAACGTCGAACTTAGCAGGATCAGTCTTATTTCACTTTGTTTACTTTGAAGTTAAAAACGGTTTCTTTGCCCACGTCATTATTGAAGTCCTGTAACCCTAGCAGCAAATTGTATGGACACGTCCATTATATATTGGATTGTGTATTTTCCAGAGTTTTATGACACGCATACAAAACTCGTGACTTTTACTCTTTCTATACCTGCCTACCTATTTATATATATATATATCAGTAAGGATTTCACATTAAAGACGAGTAAGCCTGTTCGTAGAAGGAAAATCTATTTATTTTATGTTTTGTCTTTATCTCACGCACTCTTTCTTCTTTAGCTCTTCTTGAACCATCCATTATCCCGCGCTATGATCAAGCAAATATATTTCGAGGCTTAGCATTCCATTAAAATCGAGCCAGTCCATTATTTTGCGTGTTGCAGACTTCACATTTTATTAATTTGTTTGTTTATCCCCAAACGTCTACATGTTCGGCTGCCTGTCGCGTATTCCGGCTTGACGATACTGGGATCACCATACCAGCGTGACCGCTCTAAGGTGACTTCACTTATTTGTAGAACTCGTGTTCGCTTTCGTCCTTCTTCGTGTTGTTTTTGTAGGCCTTCTCGAAGTCTTTCGGCAAAACTACATAGCGATTCTCTCGGACCGCGTGCATTCCAGCTTCCTAGAAATCCGACAAACGCACGGCGTAAATCAGTGAATGTCACTGAGTTCGTGTAGGCCACAATGCGTAGCCGACTGTTCTCTACCAACTTCCGGAATTAATAGCATTTCAGGATTTTCGAATCTCTGAATCGGTCGCCATTGGATTTCGTCGAGTTTCGACGGAAGTTATCTAGAATTGTGTCCATTTTACAGGTGTGTACCTACTGGAAAAGTGCAATATAAAACGTATTCATAAACTAACTCTCTAGGGTCACAAGTGGGGTCACTCATAGCTGAGGGTCGAGGAGCAACTACCCTCTCTAACTGTTCTGATGTTTTCCTCGACTAAAAAAAACGCGATTTTCAAGTCAACTTGTTGAGTTGAGTTGTAGTCACCTACCTGGCAAATTGCGTTAATGTCAGCACCGGAGACCCTATCAGGTCTCGCCACGTAATCCTCGAGGTCCACTTCGTCACTGAGGTTCATTTTCGCTGTAATCGTTGTGAAAATTAGTCGCTTCTGCCTACGGTCCGGCAGAGGGAATTCGATCTTGCGGTCGAGACGACCCGGACGCAGAAGAGCTGGGTCAAGGGTGTCAGCACGATTCGTCGCCATAATCACCTGAAGAAACCGTAAAGAAGAACCGAAGGCGAAACAATTTGAGTCGATTCCTACCTGAGACAAGAGGACTTCGTGCGGACACTTCGGCTTGGCGAGAGAGTAATTTGTTGCGTGTTCTTTCAGGAACATTGAATCAGCTTATGTTGGGATTCTAGGAAAACGTTGGCGATCTCTGATCTTTGTGCGTGCACTAAACGGTTATTCAATCTTCGCCAGCTACCTTATGTATAGATTCACAGGTTAATTGGGGGAAAAAATACCTTTCACTCAATTGCAAAATGATAACTCTCCCATACTCAATATATGGTTTTTAAGGGTTGAACTCCTAACGCGCAAAAAACAGACAGCAAGTTTTTTTACTGTTTGGTTCCCGTAGAACTCCGTATCAAATTTAACTTGGGATCTAAAGGGGATTTTGGAATCGCAAGAGGGCGTTAATATGACCGAAAGTAACAGCACTCAATACCTGACATGCTGACAAAGATAGAATAATTGATCTATGCACATACCCATTTTTCGACTCTTTACCCTGTCCTATGAGAAATAGCCGATGCTAGCCAATATCTCAATCTGTAGTTATCTAACGTAACTTTTCCCCAAGCACAGACTACATTGGAGGGTAGCCCACCGACGCAAAAGCCAAATTTTAATATGCAGGAATTAACATCAGATTTTCAATGAGCCTGAAAACACTACACTACATCTTATCGCCGGCTTTATATCGAATCTTCGGTCCCGTACGATGTCTCAACGATGGCCTTGTAGTTAACTAATTTCATCGACTATTCTAGAAATGCCTAGAACTCAAGCACTCGCTTTCTAAGGGCATAGCGAATTCCACATAGGAAAAAATCCACAAAGACAAACTTATTCACTAAATGCCGGTCTCTAGGGCACCATTCTTTATCCCATCCCGCTACGCGATAACAAATCGTGCCTAGGAGCCACAATGCCTTGACACTTACCTTGACGTTGGTCATTTGATCGAAGCCGTCCATCTGATTTAGCAGCTCAAGCAAGATACGCTGTACCTCCCGATCAGCGCCTGTCTGCGCGTCGAAGCGTTTCGTCGCAATGGCGTCGATTTCGTCAATGAAGATGATAGCGGGCGAGTTCTCCCGCGCTAGACGGAACACATCACGTACCATGCGCGGTCCTTCTCCCAGGTACTTCTGCACGAACTCGGAGCCCACCTAGCGTGCATGGGGAAAGACCGACTTGAGACTAGGTTCTTCAACCTATCAATTACCGCCAGATCATGCCTGTTGGTTATAACTCTATTGACAAATCTAGAAATACGAAATATTGCTTCGATTTGCATGAACTCAAACGTTTGAAAGCTGTGCGCATACTAAAGCGGTCGGGTTTCTTGTGAGTCAGGTTCGCTCAAAACAGCGAGCACATGAGGGAATCGATGAAAATCAACAAGTTAGTTTGTCACTTAGGGGGATAGAGGGAAGGAAACGGAAGTTGTATATTCACAACTTTCGTCTGTTCATCTTTTCACAGGGTGCAGACGCAACTACGGCAAATCTGCGGATAGGGCAAGAAACACTCGTTACTAATTGAAGCATTTGACGAAACGTTTCCCTCGCAGACCTCTCATACTGAGAAATTCAGCCCTCCGCATGATAAAAACTCTGAGCAGCGGAGTCTTCCTCGCACAATCGCGTTATATATTAAGGCAATGCTCAACGGGGTCCAGGTGCAAACAATCGAAAGCCTGGGCACGAATGACCTATACACGTCAGCAAAAAAATACCCCTTTCCTTTCGGAAATTGACGGGTCTACGTACAACACGAATGAAGCTGGCCGTTGTGTGATGGGCGACAGCTTTGGCGAGCATGGTTTTCCCACACCCAGGCGGTCCGTACATGAGCACGCCCCTGGGCGGGTCGATACCGATCTGCTTGTACAGTTCGAAGTGGGTGAGGGGCAACTCCACTGCTTCGCGCATTTCCTGTTTCTGAATGTCCAAGCCACCGATGTCCGAGTAGGATACCTAGAACAGAGAAAAAGAGATAGAATGAATTAAGGTACTCAGGCGTGTTGACTTTGCGGGGAGATCAAGTTTTGGCTATTTGGCGAAACCACCGCAAATTTAAGTAAGTTGCAACGGAACTCGTTGATGGTGCAAGCTCGCATATACCATATATAAGCCTCCCTCTTGGTACTGCTGACATAAACGACCATAGGCAAACGAGATCATTCCCTCATTTTCTCCTAACTATGTGTCGGTCTCTTCTGAGTCGAGCTCAATAACGGGACGTAATGACGTATCGGGTACCTCAGGCTTTTCGTCAGGTCGAAGCATAGCAATCGAACTGTCCGCCTCGGGTGGCAAAACGTCGACGAGCGCGTTGGAGTGCTTGTGAAGAGCCACTGAAGCCGATGGCTTGAGCAGCTCCCGGTCGATTGTGGATAAGATGCGGACATAGTAGTTCGACCCTGTTGTCGATCCAACGATGCCGGTGTTCTGATCAACGGCCTCGAGAAACTGTCCGATGACCAAAGGCACACTCTGGATACGCTTCACCTAGAGCATTTGCCACAGCGGGAAAACTATAGGTTAGGCGTCGAATAGGTTTGTCTCAAAGCAGATTAACGGTATGGATATGCGGATGAGCGCTAATGGTAAAAAATTGCAATTGGATAATTTCTAACAATGAAAAAATTGGAATGCGGCCCATATAGACTACCAGGTTTTGCGCACAGTATACTACATCCACGGAAACAAACAGTAAAGTTAGAGCCCCCTTACGAATACCATCCATAGTCCCATCTCGGGAAACTGGAAGCTGCCATCGGAGGTCGACTCAGTTTCTCAGCTTTTCACTCTACGCACTACGCACGCCATTAACAAATTCACACATTTCTGACAGAACCAACAAGAACGGATACCCTAAAACGTTACGCTACGGGAAGTACAGTCAGCTCAACCGTACAAACCTCTTCCTGGGCATGGAGATACTCCTTCTTGAGATTTCGCTGCTCGTCCTTGATATAGTCCTCCTGCACCTCAAGAAACTCGAGCTGCCGCTTTAGTCTCATATAGCGGACGTAGTAGTCTTCGAGTTCGGCGTCGTCGCCGCCGCCGAGCGTCACCGGGTCGGCGACCACTGCCACCGACTCGACGGACGCCATTGTTCGAAGTCGAACGGCAGGAGGTGCGTACGAAATCGCGACCTCACGTCAATCCACTTGCCTCGTCACTTAAATTAAAGCCACCTTTCAGGGGTGCCAGATCCACCCGGGTTCACGAATCAGCCGGGCGCTTATATACTTCGTAGACAAAGCACGAAACCTTACACTGTCTTAGTTACAGTGCGGACGAGATTTGCCTTGCAGACATTCACAACGTGGGTCGCTGCCGTATTTCAAGTTTCAGGAAATGCGAGGGAATATGGAAGTTTGGGAACACGGTAATTCAGGAAAAACAGCTGCACTGCGGGCTCCGAACTACACGCGGTGTGCTGCCGTTCGAGTAGCTGTGGCAGTCGGGTACTTACCTCGTGATTCGGCAACTTTGGTTTTCGATACAGGCGCAGCTACACACACGCCCACACCATGTATTCGACAACCTGTATTTACTCTCGGGTGAGCTGGTGGGTTGGTGTTTACGCGGCATATACTATCATGGGGTGGTCTTTAACGGGTGGGGGCGGTCGGCCATATAGACACCGATAGATGTTAACAATATGTTGTCAACAGTCGAACGGAGAAGAGGGTAAACCGCAAGTTTATTGAAGTAGCTGAGACGAACTCTGGAATCGCCGCACAGAGGCACGCATACATATGCTCCTTATAAAAAAAGTCGTTTACAGCGCTTTGTTCATGTAAAGATATTACTACAAAAAGGCTGGAACCCGGCTTCTGGTTTACACATTTCCGATGTTCGAAGCGTCGCGATAGCACTTTTGAGCTTACAATACAGAGGGTTTCTACAAATTTATATTTCTTTAGCAAATAATATAGATGTTTTGTATGCATCGAGTGGACGATAGAGACACATAAAGAATAAACATGCCGGGGGACAGTGGATAAATAATTATTTTCTGAAAATGCTTGTTGTGCACTTTCGTTCCGCATACGAAATATCTTTTGAGCGCGACAAATTATTGCAGTTTATTGCGACTCGTGCGTGCGAACCCGGAGCACGCTTGCATCACTGCTACCTACCCCGGATAAAGCTTAGGCTAGCTGACTTTTACGACTGCTAATTATGGTAACCGTAGAAGGCTTTCAGGATTGCATCTGAATGAAAGTGAAATCTGTGGGACTCCGATTGAGAAATCTAGTCTATTAAACGGCAATTTCGCAGCTACATATCTTCTCAGCTAGGATACCATGAAATATTTAACCCAATTTTTATTCTATAGGTATATAGTCTTTATGGCTTTGACTGTTCTCTCCACTGCAACAAGTCATGAGGAAAGCAACTATTTCGAAAGGGCGTATTGAATGGAGCATTAAAGACGCGCATTGACACTTCATGTTGAAGCAGCATTTTGTGCTCGATAGGAAGGGAGAACGCGCCTACGGGCCGCACGTCGGGTCTTCTCGAAACAGCCAGCATCTGATTGGAGGCCCAGTACGAAGCCGTAGCAGCCAATAAACCACTTTCCAATTCTTGATGCTTAGCGCGCTATAGATAACGGCCAAAGATGTTTCGTTGAAAACAAAATCTTTATGCTGTGAGATCTTCTAACTGGTATGACGAAAATAATTCTCACAAAAAGTGGAATGCGACCTTTGGTGTTTAGAAACATATGTACAATCCCTAAACCTACGAAATCCATTCTTTCTAAAAGAGTAAGAACACGAAGTTATCTTGAACATTATAAGACATTGTGCATACCGCTTGCCACCAACTTAATACAATTCCTTTCAACAATAGCAACATCGACTAAAACTCAAATGTACCTGCAACAACCATTCCAGATGTGGCTCAGCGTATACTTGAGCATGTGGACAAGTGTGTAGGAGACCCGTCAGTTAGGCGCTTCAACAAGTCACGTTCAGTCTAGCCTGTTATACAGCATACATTTTTAATATTTGCTCACCTAAATTGTAGATATCCACCTAAGTGGGATCTGACTAAGCTCCCATCGTCATCAAGGTCGGCGCGATATCCATAACTCGGAACCGCTGAATTCTTGCTGCGGCAGGAACGTGCAAGAGGTGTCCCATCGGTCGGAGTATCGCAAATTGTAACGTTTTTAATAACGAAAAACCGGAACTATAGATCTCCGCGATAACCCTTCAGTTACTGAAACTGGCACACAGCATTGCCGCGATAGATGCAGCGATAGAATATCGTCGATGATAGCGCGCCTGTGGTAAAGCTGCAAGAGTACGAACTCACGTCAACAGGTAAATGACCACTCGTCTCATGTCAGGCGGGCGGAGATCCGCACTTATGCTGAGTAGAACATTTGTGCTGAGTAGAGCATTTGCGCTGAGTAGAGCGTTGTTGCTGCGTAGCATCTCACCAACGCAAACATGCAAATAACTTGACAGGCTAATGCACTGCCTACTGGCCATAAGATTGGCATTACACTGTAAAGACGATAACTGGTTTCGTTAAGGTCCCTTTTTAAGAACGTTCCTTAAACTGTGAAGTTTAAAGTGGAACTCTGTGGAACTCGTGGAACGAGTTTCCGATTTTTAAAGTTGAAAGGCCGCAGGGGACGGGTTGGGTGAACATTAACTCGCGTGTTAATGTCAGGACAACCAACAAAGCAGCTACTATTAATATTATTATTATATATTGCAATGAGCAAAGGTTATTCAGTTTTTCGCGTGCGGAAAATTGTACGTGAAGTGGATTCTACTTTACGAATCGGTTTCTTTTTCCACGAAATAAGCTACATGCTTTCATTTGAGTTTAGTATAATTAATTAGTCAAGTTCTACGCAAACTCACGAAATGACACATCTCGCAGTTACCAAGATGCGACGCAGTACTCCGTGCAAGTATTAATTACTGTATAATTTTGAAAGGGCAACTTTATTTGCATTTTGTATTGTTCGTGTGAAGTGCGCGTGACACCACCGACTCAGCGAATATCAAACTCGGTTACATAAAGCTCTGTTCTCCACTCACTTCATACATGGCCATGCATACCCACCATCTGTCCACTCGACACATGAACATCGGCGGAATGCTGTGGCATATTAATAAGAATAATTCTCACGTTGAGTCATGTTTATAATTCGTCACCATCAGAACGCTAAATCAGACCACATCTTCGTTCGAACGGCTTCTACCTAAATAACTGTACATAAAACCGCTCAGCAAGAACAATAATACCCCGACATACGCGTATAACATTTTTTTCTGCCATACGTAACGCGCAGCTATTAAAGCAATTGTCTAGAGGCACGATAGGCGACAACAGTCCCGTTACAATACGAACTTGTCTTTCATCCGTCCTCTAGTCGACAGTTCTTCGCACCACAATTCGCTCGTCTCCTAAGCAGCGTCCGATTAGTAAACATAGACCACGATCAAGATCATGATGATACATGTGGCTACCATCCCACCAAAGAGAATGTACTTGTCTTGGGAACCACGTTTTTCGATTAGCCGCATGACGGTGTTCGACATGCCGAGCTGGTTGAGTATGTCGAAAATCTGCTTCTGCGAGCGCACTAGACGCGCCTTCTGCTCGCGGAGGCTATCGAGGATCGAGCCACCATGCGAAATCAAATCGTCGACGTTCCTGTTCGCATCCTGCGCTTTCGTGTGGAAGGCGAGCATATGGTCCATGTCGATGGAGGTGTCGTTGGCCCGGAATGTCCGATGAAGCAGCTCCTGGAAGCGTTGGCAGACCAAAATATCGCTAGGGCTTACAAGAGGCGAAATCTGCAGTCTATAATTGACTAACGTAAACTATGCAGTCCTCATTTTAGAGGGCATTACCGGTCCGTTAGAGTCCACATTATATATATAAAAAAGATGAAAACCTCGTTCAAACCTCTCTATTTCGCTCATGGGCGCGCTTTTCTTCGCGCTTGCGTCTCATATTCTCCTGGGCGGTTTTCAGGTGTCTGGCGTCGTACTTCAGCTGATCGACCTTCTGCATGGCAAGATGTCGCCGCGATGCTGGTTCCTTGTGCACGAGAATATTCAACCTAGAACGCGAGCCGGAAGTGCATAACATAGAGCATCAATTTAAGGTACTGTACGTATCTATACGTATGACTAAGTACAAACGAATATAGATCGTATATCGATATGATAATGCTACAAACTATCAAGATTGAAGCTAAACTGAAACTTCAAGAGCTAGCGTTCTATAAGATTCAACGGAAGACTAAGCAAATTGTAGAAACCGAGTTATCACAAAAAAACGACCAACAACGCAATGAGGTGAGACAAAGACTTCACAGGCGGCACCTCAATCGGCGGCTCGTTACCAACCGTTCGCAGTTGGAAAATATCCGCTCAATGAGGTGATCAATGAAAGTGTCGAGCTCTTCCTCGTCCTTGGTGTGGTCGAACCGACGAAAAGCCCGGTCCACCTCCTCCATTTCGTAGCGAGTACGATGGTACAGCTCCTCCATTTTGGCCGGCTCTGGGAAAATTGGGAAATTGTGTTTTTCTTTTAAATTACTTTTGTCATACTTCATTATACTTTTTTAGCTTATTTTTTGAGGCGACTTCATGCAACCGAGATTTACTACAGTTCCGACCTATCGTTTATGTTAGAGTAACAACGAATAATCGGAGAGCTTTCTCTCTTGCTATTAGATTAGATTCGACGTTCTGTCAAGGGCTATAGTATGTTACTGGTCAGAGCAGTTGGAGTGATTTGCTTGACCCGAATGCTAAGTAGGTTAGGACCTACGCGGGAGGCCTGATACTACTAATTTAACGGGTTTACAGTTTTACTGGAACAGAGAGCGCCTGGTGGGGACTTCGACGGGCGATTCCTATAAATTTCGATAGGCGTTCAACACTCTTTGGCCTGTAGCCTGATTAAATGCAGACCACCGTTCAAGGCGTGAAGACCAATAAGGTACAAGTTTTGGCCGTGCAGACACCTTCTCAATGGCAAATGTCCCATTGTAGTGCCAGGATGAGCGTGGGCCTTTTTCGTAGCAAGAACTTCTGGCTTGAACATGAACGAGACAAGCGTAATATAAAAGAGTGTACAACCATATCCAACTGCCACCCAAATCAGTTGCCATTATGTTGTACACTATATATATGGTTCATCCAAACCACGCAGCACAATATTGACTAAATCATTACCAGCCCTGAATGGATTTTTTGGTATGTCCAATACACGGTCAAGCATGATCACGTTAGATATGAACGACAAGTATATTGCGCCATTCATCTAAGGCATATAATAAATACTACAAGTTTTTCCTTTCTCACAAGTTATAAGCACTCGGTTAGTACTCTGGCATCATAGCTAGACACCTTCGAACCGATACGGTCCATGTGTACGATGCATACAATGCCAACGTCGTTATCGGTGTGAATAAAATCATTAGCACAGTTTCTCAAACCGACCTTTTCGTGAGGTTTCCAAACCAAGTTTTCCGGCTTCAGCGGAGCAATGTTACGACGTCAAATCGTCGACACCACAAATCCAACACTCTTCACGGCCTTTCCCAGCAGTTCACGACGCTAAGTGGCCATAACCTACCTACGATGATCGTGCACACGCGGCAACTCAACAAAACCTCGACGTAACGTTCTGCGTGGACTCATCCGACTTCATAAAAAATGATGTACGAACGCTACGCATGTTACAGAGCGTAACCGTCAACTTTTCTCGATACGCGTCTTTTCGGCGACAAACTTCGCTGTCTAATGGATTAAATCTGACATATGTCACCACCGGTGCCGTGTTGTTGACTTGTTGCAACTTCCTTTACACGCGTTAGTTTGAGCTGCGGGAGGTAGCATGCCACGGCTAAAATGGTCCCCGCCAAAGAAATCTATCCGGGTTGGCCGAGTGTCCAACTTCTCTTGGTGTTTCGTTAGGGTTCCCTCATACGTCGAACCCTTTGGACGGCGCAAAACTTGCTCGAGGTGACCGTTTGGTTTACCGTCGAGTCCTGAGTCAATTTCTGAGTGAATATCGCCTGCGCAATGCAAGATGAACCGCCGACAACAAAGACTCCGAACGTGCCTACTACCTTAGTGAGATGATGTAACCAGCGGGGTTAGGAAAGGGGTCATCTGCGGCCGCTGGCATTTGCCGTTTGAACGTTTTAGATGACAAACTCCACAAAAAGCACACGCTACAATTCCACAGGGCTGTCGCTAGACGCGCTTCTATGTTGGCCAGGAGACTACTTCGCGAACACCAGATGGTAGGGAAGTTGTGGAGCAGTGATAATAACAGTCCCCCAGGGGTGACGTGGTGTTGTTGACGTTTGCGTTGAATTGTTATCCCAGAACCGCTCAGTATATCGAGTACAGTGTCCCGCATAGGGGGACCGCACATCTGCTCGACCGGCAAACGCGCGTAGTTCGCCGTGTGGCCGGGGATAGCTGCCTTCCCCAACTTGAGCGTGCAGTTGACCGTACATTACATGCGCGTTAGGAGCACGCGCGTAAGTTTACGGATGAATTGATGACATACTCCGACGAAAGTCGGCTAGTACACCGGCTAGAAGGTCGTTTCATTACGGTCAATCGAAGTATGCCTACGGAGATCGTATTCAGTTGTGGGCAATGCCCACAATTGGTTGGTTCCAGGCGGAAGCATGCAATTGAGACTTTGTCAGACGGAATGGGATATTCATCAGCAGTTTCGCTGCCCTCGGAGACTGGCCCACCTGTCAAAAGCTGATTTCGATTCTGATTCGGTAGTGATGGACATTCTGTTGAAAAACCACCGATTCCCCGATCGTTTCTTCGATGCGTTCCTCCCGATACGGTTGGGTACGTGTGAAAAAGTCGCCATGGATTCAGGCAAATGCAGGGTAACGAAGGACTAGCTAAAAAGATACGCATGGGGACTCGGTTCAGTTTAAACTGGGAACGGCGTTTGGATCGCTTTGAGTCGGTACGAGGAAATGGCTGCCGCCTTTGCCTCCGCTGCTGTCGGTTAAGATAATAATAATTTTTCTACAGGTAGTAATACTGTAGTGCGAGAAGCAGCAATACTATGGCAAAAATCCTTACGCCTTAAGGGTTGTTTGTTTACATAAATGTCGTGTTTAGAGCTCAGTTGGCAATGACAACACCGAACTATCCTTAGTAAACAAGTTGTAACTTTATTATCACAACATATAAGCTGCTTCACATCATTTTAACTCAGGTTATCGCGCGCATGCAATCTGGTGTACCAAAACCCCGCTGACATCAGCTTTTTCTAATGAGCGCAAGACGACCCAAAGGCCTCATCTCATTTGCTCATTTTTTGTGAACTGTAGGTTTCCGAACTTCAACGTAGTTATAGGCAGCCGTGCCTACGATGAATGCTGACAAGACTGGTTCGTACGTAGGTACAATCGCATGTAAGTGACATAACTTTCAGTGCACATCAACAAATAAACTTCTTTGCCCAGCTGTCTAAATCGATAACCAATTTATCGGATGTACTTCGCTACTGGTAAACGACCGCTCGACCCCGTTGAACTTCGCCCATCAATTCGGTGTGCGAACTCACTAGGCTATTTATTATGACAGTATACCTCCGCTGTTATCCGAGTGCCTGTGACATCGTGCAAACCGATTCAACCATTTGACGAACAGAAATCGCCATAACATTGCCGCACTAAACTCATCCCTCTGGTTCATATAGTCTGATTTCGTAGTTTACATTTCAACGGCCACCATTACTTGCTTCGTCGGATCCACGTCGTCCAGATTAGACTTTATTTATTGCTTATTATCCATATTCAAGTCATCTCAGGTAACCGAATCTTTAAGGGCAAGGTCGGACACAGATTCTTTGGCTAGACTCGTCGTAATAAAAATAACAATCGCAATAATTAGATGGTATTAGAAAGATGATATACTAGTAGGCGGGAACGGTTACCCCGTCGCCACGACGAGGCACAAACAGGCCACGGGGAATCGAAACGTGTCCATGTGAAGGCCCTCCTCGTCGGACCAGGCGGCCAGTCGGTAGGTGGTAAGCTTCTGCGAGCACACGGACTTCTGCAGGGACTCGGGCACGTATGAGCAGGATCTTAAAGCGTTTCTAGAGATAGAGAAAAACGGAGAATGGAAGAATGTTCAAACGAGCCAGAGACCAGCCATGGTAGGATCAATCGATCAGTATTGAGGTGAAGGTACCAGAGTTGATGGGTCGCTGAAGTCGTGTGACTGGGCAATTTCAGCGTCCCATGTTGCCTTACCATATGGTGCTTGATGCCGAAAAACATCCGTTCATCGCTCCTTCCTCACAATTTTATTCGGGCCGATAGTCTACCAATCAGTGCCGGCCCAGCTCTGCCTACCTGCATGTTTCCACGCGTACGGCCTGCGTGTACTTCTGTCCGTTTCGCGGCGTGTCCACGTTGACAATAACTTTCCACTCCCCGCGCGTGTTCTGTGCACGCAGCGGACGCACCATTGCCACCTGAACAAACCAGCAGTGAAAAGGTTCGTATATAAGTTTACAGCTGAGTTCTCGCTGAATACTTGAGTAAGCGAGCAAAAAGCGGCACCGTAGCTCATGTTGTACGTTGGCTGATGACCAGCCCTAAAAATGTTTATTATAAACACTCGAGAAAACAAGTTCGAACGATTCATGTCATGTCACAGAAACCGTGTAGAGAAGTAAGGGAAAACTTTATGTTGATTCAATGTTCAAATGGTTTCTGTGCCGTTAGCAGCCATCCGATTTTTTAAGTAACTTCCCTAGGTGCTCTTCGACTTTTTGGGCTTACGAAGCAATCAGTGCAACAAATCCACTACAACCTTCGGGTGAGTTTAAGCGAGTTAATAGGACTTCTACACACCTCAGCACTGCACGCCTCCCGGAGCTCGGGTCGCGTTTTCGTTTCCTCGCTACTGCTTTGCGTATTGTTTTCGTGTGCAATATCATGGCTATTAGTGGTGCTCCCTTTCTGCGCGGTGAAGTCGATTGCAAGAGCATCTTTTGACTCGGCGAAGACATGCAGCTCGTCCTGGATGTGCGGTACGAGACGGCGCGCGGTCAACGGGTCGAGGAATGCGCTGTTAACCACGGATTCCCTAAACGGAAATAGCAAGCGGACATATTTTTAGCAGCGGTGGATTGCTGTCGCTGAGCAGGCTGAGAGGCTGAACAGCGTTAGGGCATTGTCTCGCATTGTCGCCGGGCAACAGGAAAATTATTCTGAGTTACAATAAGCGACTGCGTGGAGAAAGGGCGTTTTAGCGTTATGGCAAAGCAGATACATGAGGCTTCGTGCACAGGGAAACTTCAGGTGATCTGAAACACTGCGTGTATACCTCGTGTAAGCGTTAGGAATTTGTGTATGAGGCAAGCCGTAAAGGAAAACAAGCACTCAGCAGAAACTATCTGACGGGAACGGTCAATGTGTTATTCTCCATAGGTGTGGCATCGCGTTGTACGTCGTAGCACATTCATTCTTTTCCCGAGGAACTCCCACATCCTGCCGCATTCACGTCTGTCGAAGGCCGGCGGAATTTTTCAATTCGCCATCGCCACCTGCGGTGTTCCGCATAGCTGCCGTATGTTTCAGGAGGTTCACTAACCTGGGGTACTGTTCGTCAACGGTGCAGAACGTTGCATTGCCCAATTTGGCATCAGAGGCCAACGCGCAGTGCGGCTTCTGAAACAAAGGAGAGACAAGAACTCAGTGTAGCTCAGTGACATTAGGCGGAGCTCCAGCGGAAGTTGAGTGCAACCTCGATGCCTGTGGAGACCAGAGGCGTGTCGGAAGAGTCTCCCCCACCGTCCTAACGACTCTGAGAATTGGCCGAACCTCTGAAGAGTCTTTTAGCCATCGGTTGGACAGAGCCTGGCGACATAGTCGCTCAATGAAACGTCCAGGTGCCCCAGCTCAAGACTTTTTTATTGGGCTGGCCAAAGGGATGAGGTGACCTTGTTGTTCGATGTCGATCTTTTTTGCCAATCGAAGCATGTAGAACTTGTCGCGACAAAACGGGGAAGTGGGGAAGGTACTTAGTTTTGTACATATAAAATTTTTCGGCACCAAGTCTATGTTTTCCTATTTTAGGGAGTTGGAAAAGAAGGACCAATATTAACCTCAATGGTATGCCCTTCACGCCACTAAGGGTCCACTCCTGTCATATCTGACATCGCAAACTGTATAGAACTCAAATGAGGTCATAAGCACTCAGCGAGAGGGATTCGACCATAGTTAATTGGGTACGGTGACTTCAATCATAATCCGCCTAATGTTAATTGTGTATCCATGACAATATTACTAAAAGAAACAGTATTTATGAAACGCACCAGTACACTAACCTGATAGGACTGTTGTTGGTACTTGGCGTCGGGAGCTGGAGAACTCTTTGAGTGTGACCTCTGCGCGGTGTGGAAGTTACCCCCGGGGAGGATCGCGTAAGGACGCGTCTCCCCACGGCTGGCCGGGGACACGGGGAAATGGCCAGAATGGGTCAATAATGAAATAGGACGATCCTGGCCAACAGGAGTCACACCAGTTGCGGCACTACCGACGGTGGCCACCTGCAACCGTGGTCATATCATGCGACCAGACAGAATGCATCCTTTTCAGTTCAGTTCTATATACTCTAGCCGTGCGGTCAAGCTAGAACATTGAATTCAAGTCAAATAAATGGAACAAATAGAAATGTAATCGAAGTGATGGCGTAACTGATGATGGCAGCCAGCGATGATCTGTTTGCGGGGAATAAAACGGAAAAAGCGCAATGAAATGGAAATTTCGATTTCGTGACTATTTCCCGACCGCAACGGCAAGTTTCGAAGTAAGTTCGATACGGTCAGCGAGAAACACAACCGGACATTTTTCAATGCGACGCCAGCTTCGTACCTGGTGTGGATTACCGAGACCGTTGCCAGAGTAGGCGGCAGCATCTAGTGACTGCGCAACTCGGTTGTAGACGGCATTCGCGTACTTTGCACGCTGACCGGCGTCTTCGGGCACGCCGCCACCGAAATTCCCATTAAGCGGTGCTCCACCCTGGGACGGTTGATGAATGATTGAAAGCGAAAATTGTTCAGTGTAGAACAGTCTAAAAGAATCTCTAGTATAACGCAAGGAAACTTACGTACAAAGGGAAAATATATCGTTATGACAATTTTGATTATATGTAGTGTTATTAATAAAACTCATATACATATATAAGTATGGAATTATAAGCGGCTAACGACGTTTCAATTGGGCGTCCATGATTCCTTGTATGATAAGTATGATCGTTCGCACAGCTGCTAGACTATATGATGGTCATTTTCAGTTTAAATGGGTTACACTGGCTCCAAATTCAATCCAAGCGACTGAACTACCGGTCTTCTCTCAAGTAGGGGCTAATAAATGTCTCATGATATACCTGCTATCCTGTTTTACGACTATCGCTGTTAATCATTCCAAATAAGCATTGCCCATTTCGCTGATTGCCTATTTGCAAAATTAGTTCATCCGTCCACGACACACAAATAGATTATTTAAAAAAGCATCAAAAGAGCAATTTCTACCTGTTGTCCGATATATGCTGTGTTTCCGCCTTGGAATAGCAGAGAGTCTCCACTCACGTGCTCGGCCGCTTCGTTATAACTAAGTGGATAGTTGCCCAAGTTGATCCTAAGACATCAAACACACACACGCACACATATATTATATATATATATTTCTCTATATTTATTTTTTTGTTCACCAGATGTCTGAGTTGAGTCGGCCTTGTAAGAGGTGCTTTACGGCTAACATTACTCCCACCAGCTATCCGAGTCGTATCTGTGGGTGACGACTGTTCTGAACAATTGACTTGGAAAGCGCAAACGGAAGAAACGATCTGCACCCACAGCTGAAGAACATGTTGCTGAAAACGGCGATCCGCATCGAATGTCGAACGGAATCGCTGCCGTTCTCTTCTGCTGCCGTTGTATCGTCAGCAGCTGAAAAAGTTGAAATTCCCTCGTCCCCGTCACGAAGACCATAATAAAGGCATCGTAAGACTAGTGTTATTTTCTTTATGTCGATTTGTACAGATATTCATTTATTGTTGATGGTAGGCTTGCGCTGGTCTTCGACGTGTAGCTATTTTCGGAGGCACTGAGAGAGACAGTAGTTTATTAAGGGTAATTTATCGGAACCATCTATAGGAAAAAAGAGAAAACGAAATATCTCTATCCATATATTACATTATTCGTACCCGTAGCTTCCCTTGGTCCTTCTTAAACCTCCACCACTGAACGGTCCTGAGTCAGCATTCGCAGATAATGCGGACAGGTACTGTTGCTTTCCTCGAAGTCCGCTGAATTCTACGGATGAAATATAACCGATATTAGCAATTGTAACGGAAAGCCTGTGTAACACGTTTTAACAAACATCTTATTGCGACACGATAATATCACAGCTTCGGACACCACCGAGGGAAATCTTTTGCTCCCCCCTATGCCACATGAGCACGCCGCATCTACGATCGATTGCCGCGAAAATGAGGAAGTTGTTCCTTTGAATACCGTTTTCAGCCGGGATGAAGTTCATGTTACGCAGGGACAAAGGCCCGCTGAGGTGGAAATGCTGGCCATAATCATCACCCTCTTGCTTGCCCGGTTGGTTATTATACAATTGTCCAGGACTGACGAAGTTCTGCTGGTGGCCGAGTAGCGCGGTGTCAGCGCTGTCCGGGTGGTCGAGCAATCCGAAGTTCGGGGCATATTGACCGAAGATACTCCTGGAAGGGATTGGGTTATCGCATACGTCGATGTTAATATTTCGACGCTGCGATACATCTACCGCCGATGTGCGCATATCGTACGTTAATTCCCACCCTCAATTCCCCTAGCCTGATTGGACAGACCTCGACGTGAGTAGACATCTCGGTCGTGTAATCAGCCATTATGTTGCCTTCCTACGGAATATACGGTGATACGTTTGCGTAAATATGCGAATTTAATCGTTGCACAGTTGCATTCGTAGGGCGATCCGTTTTATAAAGCGATACCAAAAGCAATACAGTGGGAAGTTAATGTTAAATCAACAAATCTCAAGCTTGATATTGAATGACTCGGCATCTTTCTAACAAATACACGGCGAAGTCATTGTCTCATATGCAGGCCGTGTCGACCAGACCCTTCTGTACCGAATGGCTTCGTGATACAAAGCGCGAGGCTGTTTAAACGTGTCACTCTCTAAAAATTATGACGATCACAGGTCCTCGGAAACAAGTGTATCTGTCGAACGTGACAAGGAATATAGTCTAGATAGTGAACGACATTATAGCTCACCCATAGCTCGGGTCGACGCCACCGTACGACCCTGTCGACGATCGCTGGTGATAACCTTCTGGTCCAAGCTGCACTTCGACAGGAAAGGCTGCGTTCTCTGCAAAACGGAACACAGTGGAGGTCAGTCCAGTCACTTTGGTTGCTTGGTATCCTAAATTTTCTGTGGAGAAAGCTGATATGCCGTCGGTTACGACCTAGATAGTAACGCACGAGGTAGAGCTTGCAACTAGGAGGTCTTCCTCAGTCTAAGAACGAGGTCGAGTGTTTTCAACAAGTGAGGGCGACTAGAAGCGTCGCTCTGAAGTTCGGGTCCAGCGGCAGTGCCAGGACGAAGTCGCAAATGTTACAGTGGTGGGTTGATGCGGTGGCCTTTCAGGATACGCTCAGCCCGTGCCAAGAACTAGGCTAAATTCATGATTTCTTTAAGCAAAAAGTCTATTTTCAGTCAAACTTCAGTAGGCTAATCCACTATTTCACTGGCTTGATCTGCCTTGTCGAATTCAATCGTGTCTTCTAAATTCGAATAAATCTTTTGTATACCGGGGTCTGGCCTCTGAAGAGATTTGTCCTCCCCCATGGATATCATTAGCATCAATAATCATGTTAATTCGTTAGTGATATTACGTTAATACCAATAGATACATAATCCGCCAGCTCATCTGAGCATTTAACTACTGACTGTGATATGAAGTAATCGTAACGACGTTATGACTGTTTCCTTATGTGATGTATAAGCGCCAGTCATAAGTGGACTCTTGGCTCGAGTAACCCTCGGAATTACGTCCGCTACAGGCTATTTGTCCCCCAATGGCTACTTGACTCACGCTTGAGAAATGATTTGTATACTGGCAAATGAAAATTCCATCTTAGAGCATTACGTAGTAACGGTGTTCGCTGCACGTAGAGCGAGCCCCGGTTGGCGGCGAATGTTTCGTAGACAGGCTCCTGCACGCTGGTCCCGTGAGAGATGGGTCTTACAGCCGGAGGACTCCGCACTGGGAACACGTCGCCTTGGCGGATGTAGCCAGGACTCGCGAAGAAAGCAGTATTCCCGTAATTTGAGCCACCGAAAGTCGGCCTGGTTCCCTGCATAGGACCGACCTGACTGGCCGCAGAGGAGCCGGGTATAGGGACGCGGCCGCTGTCGAAGTCCTGAATGTTCGCTTTGGGATGGTGGATAGACCGTGGCTGGGAGTGCCCGGAGTTTGGCCGAACGTGTTGTACTCCCGAGAGGCGCGTCGTTGAATGTACTGTAGGGCCGCCGTGAGTAGCTACTTTCAGGTCGCCAGTCGGGTGTATCGGTCCGTTGCTTTCAGAAGGGCTACGCACAAGCTGAGCACCCTATAGGGTTCGTACAAGAAGTAGTCACGTGAGTTATGTAATTTGAGATGCTATTTGTCTTGCAACGCGATACGCCAGCTGTTTTATTGGTGTAGGGGTTCAATCGGAAGGCAGTGAAAGTAAATATACATGTGTATACGTGGAAATTGTATACAGTTCTTATGGTTTTTGGAGTCAATGGGAGAAAATGACGCGCTACGATAAATTAGCCGCCCGGTAGGCGGAAGTGGCATTTTTCGCGGGAAGAGTACGGCCATGAGGCAGAGGAGGCGTTTAACTTTAAAGCTCACCTTCCACTTTCAAGTTAATGCCTGACTTCAAGACAACGCTTAATTTTTAAGGGAATATTTAACTTTTAAGTTGATGCTTAATTTTTAAGGGAATTTTTAAGTTAACGTTTAATTTTCAAGTTGACGTAAAATCTTGAAGTTAACAACTAAATTTTAAGTCAGCGTCTAATTTCCAAGTCAACGCCTAACCCCTAACTTTTAAGTTACTGCTCAACTTTCAGGTTAACGTTAAACTTTCAGTTTTACGCTTTATTTTTAAGTTAACGTTTAACTTTTAAGCTAAGGTTTGTTTTTTGAGTTAAAGTTTAATTTTTAAGTTAAAATTTCTTCTTTGAGTTAAGAATTAATTTTTAAATTAACGTTTAACTTTTAGGTTAGCGTTTACTGCCATGTTAACGTTTACCTGTTAAGCTAATGTTTAATTGTCAAGCTAACGTTTAATTTTAAAGTTAAATTTTTGACCATTAAGTTAACGCTTAATTTGTAAGTCAACGCTCAATTTTTAAGTTAACGTTTAATTTTCAAATTGACGTTGAAATCTTAAGTTAGCGTTCAACATTTAAGTAACATTTAGATAAGTACCGTAACAAGTGGACTTAACTTTAAAGTCAACGTTTAACTTTCAAATCAACGTTTTTCTTTTAAGTGAACGTTTAACCGTTGAGTTAACGTTAATTACTAAGTTAATATTTAATTTTGGATTAACACTGAATTCTTAAATTGACGTTCAACTCTCAAAGAAATATTCAACTATTAAGTGAACGTTTAACTTCTAAGTTAATGTTTAATTTTAATGTTGACGTTAACTGTCAAGTTAACGTTTAAGTTACAAGTTAACGTTTAACTCACAAATGAACGCTCAACTTCAAAGTTAATGTTTAATTTTCAAATCAACATTGACTTTATGTAGAATTTTTGAGTTAACGTTCAGCTTCTGAGTTACCGTTGAGTTTGTAAGTCAATTTTTAATTCGTAGGTTTACGTTTAATTTTCAAGTTAAAGTTGCTTTTTTAAGTTAACGTCCAATTTTGAAGTTAACGTTGAACATTAAGTTAACGCTTCATTTGTGAGTGAACGTTTATCTTTCAAGTTAACGTTTAACTCTAAAGTTAGTGTTTTGTTTCAAGTGAACGCTTAACCTTTAAGTTAAGGCTTCACTCACAAGTGAACGTCCAACTTTAAATTTAACTTTCAAATCAACGTTCATATTTTAAGTTAATGTTCAACTTTTGAGTTAACGTTAATTCTTAAGTTAATGTTTAATTTTTAAGTTACCGCTGAAATGTTAAGTTGACGTTAAACTGTATAAGAAATATCTATCATCTATCAAGCCAACGTTTAACTTTAATATTTAGGTTTAATTTTTAAGTTAACGTTCCACTGTTAAATTACCGTTTAACTTTTCAAGTTAACTTTGAGTTTTCAACTTAACATTTACTTTTTAGGTCAAGATCTAACTTCCAAATCAATGTTGAATTTTTAAGTTAACGTTGAACTTTCAAGTTAACATTCAGTGTTTGAGTTAACGCTCAACGTTTAAGTAATTGTTTAGTTTCTAAGTTAACATTTAGCTATCAAGTTAACTTTAAAATGTTAACTCAAGTTTCAATGTTCAAGTTACCTTCCAATTTTTAAACTAATTCTTAGGTTAAAGTTTAACTTTTAAGTAAACATTCAACTTTCAGGTAAACATTAAATTTTTAAGTTAACGTCTAACTTATGAGTTAATGGTCAACTGTCAAGTTATTGTTGGACTGCCAAGTTAACGCTGGACCGTCAAGTTAACGCTGAAGTGTCAGGTTAATGCTGAACTGTCAAGTTAACATTGAACTGTCAAGTTAATTTTCAAATTGAGTTTCCACTGCCAAGTTACCGCTGAAATTTTAAGTTAACGCTGAACTTTCAAGCTAACGTCTAACTTTTAAAATAAGGTTAAATTTTCAAGTTTAACTTTAACTTTCAAGCTAATGTTCAAGTTAAGTGAACGTTTAAATTGCAAGTTAACGTCCAATATTCAAGTTAACGTTCAACTTACAAGTTTACGTTGGACATTCAAATAAGCGTTCAACTTACAAGTTAACGTTGAACATTCAAATAAGCGTTCAACTTGCAAGTTAACGTTCACCATTCAGGTTAACGCTCGTTTTGAGTTAACGTTGAAATTTCAAATTAACGCTTAGCTTCTCAGTTGATGCTTAACCTTCAAATTAACGTTTACTCTCAAGTTAACGTTCAACCGAACGTTTAATTATAAAATTAAAGTTTAAAATTTTATTAGTTTTTCAAGTTAGCTTTTAATTTTTGAAGTTAGTTTTTAATTTTCGAAGTTAGTTTTCAATTTTTGAAGTTAGCTTTTAACTTTTGAAGTTAACTTTTAATTTTTAAAGTTAACTTTTAATTTTTTAAGTTAACTTTTAATTTTTAAAATTGACTTTTAATTTTTAAAGTTAACATTTAATTTTTAAAGTTAACTTTTAATTTTTTAAGTCAACCTTTAATTTTTAAAATTACCTTTTAATTTTTAAAGTTAACTTTTAATTTTTGAAGTTAATTTTCAATTTTTAAAGTTACCTTTTAATTTTTTAAGTTAACTTTTAATTTTTGAAGTTAACTTTTAATTTTGAAGTTAACTTTTAATTTTTAAAGTTAACTTTTAATTTTTAATGCTAACTTTTAATTTGTGAAGTTAACTTTTAATTTTTAAAGTTAACTTTTAATTTTTGAAGTTAACTTTTAATTGTGAAGTTAACTTTTAATTTTTGAAGTTAACTTTTAATTTTTAATGTTAACTTTTAATTTGTGAAGTTAACTTTTAAAAGTTAACTTTTAATTTTTGAAGTTAACTTTTAATTTTTAAAGTTAACTTTTA
>MNPL01010528.1:27246-47752 GCA_002081605.1 Tropilaelaps mercedesae
GACTGTTTCAATTTGACCGCAAAAACGGCTGCATTTGTGCACCGTCGATCTCAGCAAAAAATGCATTTGTGTGTTTGTCTATGCTTGGGCAAATGTATATCTATATTGAGGGTAAATCAAACTAGGAAGCGCCGTTGCAGGTGTTGCGTTTTGAACTGTTTGTATTAATGTGTAATTCTATTACCTCTGCCTTCACGCGGTCGGTCCTTCAGACTTAACGATGGAGATGCTTTATGCTCCTCTGACTGATCAAGCTGTTCAGGAAAATCGATAATAATATGCCGCCGAACACGATCAAGACCTTCGGTTGTATCCGCTAATGCACTCTCGAGAATTACCTGAAAGATAAGATGTATGGGGTAAAAGAAAATGGTAATCAATTCTAGCAACATTTTTTAGCCGCGATACGCGGTGTGCTTGTTTTGAATCGAGAACGTCCCTCGTCGCAGGTTCTGCCAAGCGGGGTACCAAGTAATTCTGGAACTTGAACCCTTTTTAAATATTATCGGCGTCGCGCAGGCTGCGTTACTAGTTGGCGTCGGGGTAAGACGAGCCGCTTGTATGGAACGACGCTGTCTCGCACACAGGGCGAGCCATTAATAGGATTGGCACATCATCCGCCGGAATAAAAAACAGCAGCGCCTATGTGGAGTTTTGTGGTTCGTCCTTTAATAGAAAAAAATCCAATGGTAACTGTGTTGCGAGTAAATTGCAACAAAGTTACTAAAATGTATTTATTGCTATTATTAACATTATGATTTTTGTTGTTGTTGTTTTTTATTATTATGCCGCTTTTACCCATACAGCTGTTTATATTAGATGGTAGTATCGAAACGCCCGTGCCTAGCAGGAGGCTAAATGTCCTCATATCCTCACGCATTCCAACCAAAATCATGGCCGAACCAGTGGACAGTTGCATTGTGATTGACTCCGTACCGACAAACCCGTAATAACCACACCAACTCGGACCGAGGTAGAATCTTCGCCTGTCATCATAAGAACCATCATGCGTGAGCACAAATATAGGCACGTCAGAACAGCGTGATGAAAGAGTGAAGGGTACACAAGAACAACGCGTTTTTGTCAGTAATTGAATTATCACAGGTACGCAGCGGAAATAAATTTCATTTAAGATTTTTTTAAATTTTTATTTGCACGCAATACGAATAACGTGTAGGTTAATAACGAATGTAATTTATGTTTCACCTTAGAATAAGCGTCGCAGGGAATCAACATGGTCGCATAGGTTGAGGTGTTCACTAATCGATTTATGTCTCAAGTTACTTTCAAAACCCTGGAGACCTCAATTCCTGTCGACCAATCTGCATCCTTTGAAATTGATACGAACAACTAGACACAATGGCGGGCAACGCTTTTTTCTGGAGCGAAATGTTCTCGCTAGCCGCCGTTCATCTCGTTTGTTATGAATTTGCAAAATTCGGGAGTTTCATCGGAACGAGTCGTAAACCCGGGTACCGCCGTATCCCGAATAGCGTCTAGGGGGTTGTAAAGCTAACATTAGCACAAGCGGTAATAGCACATGATTGCGAAGCTCCCACACTGTGAACTGCATGGACCGTTGTAACGTTTACACTTTGTTAACTCCTTACGTTAACACATCACGCCGGATCAGCGCTTTGCAGATGTGGCTGGCTCGCCAAAATTTAGATTTAGCACCAGCCGCCGCGGATCCACTGTTCCAATCGAGTTGCTCCGAAGTGAAGTCAGAACGTCGCCGCAAACTGGCTACAACAACGCTTCGCCGCATAGATCGTATTCATCAGCGTTACTTTGCATCGTGGCTGGAGGAGCGAGTGACGAGGACTTCGAGGCTGAAGGCGATTCACAACAGAAACCTGCAGCGAGCATGTTCAATTTAAATAGTGTCCAAATTGTCTGGACTTTTTACAGTGCAGCAAGCTTCAGAGCGAATTGGGCACGCTTCAGGCTCAGAGCACAGGGTATTCAGTGTAACCCTTCAATAAAATACGGTAAAATCGGCGGATGCTGATGTGAGGTCACGACATATGTACACAGCAAAATTTCCTGCGTTTTGGTGCAAGTAAAGCAGTTTATAATGCATGGTAATGGATCTTTCATGTGACCATGCTCAACAGCTAAGTTCAAGATTCTTGTGTTGATTATATATAATTAGCTTATTGATGATGATCAGGTCACACTGTGCTAATTCCAGGAATTTTTTCTGGTTGTAACTCAACTGCGTCTTTAATTCTTACTCTGAATTTCGACAGTCAGGTGTGTGGACCTCCTCTGGGCCTTCTAAATTTGGCATCGCGGCCATTGTATTCTTTAGTACATTTCGTCATTGACAGTAGAGATATCTGGAGTCATGGCATTGTCCTGTTGTGGTGAGATGATTGAACTGTTTTGCTAAAATGCTAAACCTCGAATAGAATCAGCAGGGGCTGGCTGATGGTTACCCGTAAAAATCTTAACCCTAAGATCTTTGATCATCAACCCTAAAGACTTTGACGATCTGCCTTGAAGAAATTGGTTGTGCAAAGTGCATACGAATGCAAAGACAGGATTTACATGAAACGACGAGATTAACGCTGTGCATTGTGTCACACCGACCGTCGTTGGTTGAGAGGCTACTGGCCAAAGAAAATGGGCTCAGTTTGCCTGCTATCGATACAGCATTTATCATTCAGTTGCGATCACTTGCATTGTATCCTGCCTGTTTTACCTCTCGAAATATTTTTAAAATCGGTCAAACTTTTTCTACTTAGTTTTTCATATTTTTTCGGAGAAGCGTGGTAGGGCAATGCACACCAGTGGTCTTAACAATTCTATCCGAATAGAGGCAAGTTAATCAGTTAAAGCGACGAAGTTTGCGCTGCTCGGCACGGTTTTATACGCTCCGTTTCTCCAAGGCCGCGGAGTTGCGCCAACACCACCAAATGGACAATTGCTAGCGGTTACCCGCTCGTATTCTACTGATGACATGAATTCTCGTATGTTAAATAATCGAAGATTCGTAGGATACACCGGTTTCGTTTTTTCAATAAAAAATTGTACTATTCAAACAAAGGTTTATTTTATTTATACAAGGAACACTTACAGGCGTTCAAATTGTACACATTTGTCACGCCGTAATTATTGGCCCGTTTTAATGCAAGCTATGACTCGTTACTGCAAACTTGTAGGCCATTTATCGTATATCTATAGGCCGCATTCTCGTACAGAGTTACGTGATAAAAATCATTAACCTCGCACCTACTCTTGAAGTGGAATTTCTCTCTACGTTTAGCCATTCGTTTACATCGTAGGGGGGAGTGGCTAACTCGACAAGACAGATCGGCGAGGAGAACAAGCAATAAGTAGGCACAGACATGGGGCCATTCACAGAAAAGGCTGATTATAACTTGGTAAGCTGGCATCCCTCAGCGCGATTGAAAGTAGTACAGCTTATTAATGAATCCAACACCTTGGACCTATAGGCATATAATGGGTTAAGTCGATAGCCTTTTCTGTCCTTTGGTGCTATTTGTAATAGCTAAAAATGCGTAACTTCTTTCGCTATTTTCGGTATTGAGTGACAATGACTTTGTAGTAACGTGTCACGCACTTGTGTGGCGTGACTCGAGGAGAGCTGCACGAACGAGAGGTATCACACCAATATTTAAAAAGTGGATTTGGATGCTGATGTCTCCCGTCGGGCCTGCTTGTAGAATGCTGTGAGCTTAATCCATTAATGCTGAGAAACCTCATCCGGGCACATTTGAAAATCTTCCTTGTTTGAACTGTGCTTGTCACGGAGCTATATTTCCCGCCACATAAGATTCTTGTTTAGCGTTTCTCATCCACATCGGTATCACACTATCATCAAAGTAAGCCATCCAAATATTTACGACACGAAACACAAGCACACATTGACCATATTATTGTCCCGCTTGCGTGAAGTTATGTCATTTTTTCAGCTTTGGCCCCTGTTTCCCAGAATGGCGTTGCTTTCATAAAAACGTAATTGTTTACTCCGATCCGCTGTTGTGGCATGTCCGCCAATGTCTCACTGTAAGCTCTCAGAGGATAGACATGTTGCTGGTCACGCCAATTATCAATGAGATAGCTTTGTTGAGTTATTCGTTTATAATGCAACCTGCTGGTTATGTCAATACATGCAGATATTGTGCTTTCGTAAGGGGGAATGCTCAGTTGTCACAAGAATACGCAAACAGTCGTACTACTAGCCAGGGACTCCTATAGAAAAGGCCCGAACCTGAAGAACTATTTTATATATATATATATATATATAGATTTTAACTATTACATGTCACAGCTAGCTACGTTTGTACGTGAATCTACAATGCAAAAAAGCTAGGTGCTAACCGTTGAGGCAATAAGAACAACGGTGAAAGCGGAAATCGACTCCTGAAAGAGCTTCGAAACAGGTAATGGCATAAAAGCTATCGCATATTTGTCTAGCTTGTCTTTAGCTAGAGCAGGTAAATAGAGTGCCCTAGCGCCATGGAGAGGGGACACCTAAAAAATACTTTTTTAGGGCTACACGTCAGTCAACATTTAACGTCCTCGGTAGCGCTTCCTGCATTATTTCCTAAGACGGACTTCATAAATGTAAATGTTCAACGGCAGAAATCGAACGCATGCACCTACGTGTCTGCTCCGGTCGCAACACGCACGCGAATGCGCCAGGCCACCAACCTAAACGGAGAGGACAAGGGGGACACCTGAATGGCTCTTTCAATCTTAATGCCGCCGATTCGCAAAAGCCCTTATCCAAGTGCCTGTTTCGTTGTCTTGCTTTAATGAACGGCTCTGCAGTTGTAGTAATTCCAACCTTAGCTTAACGACGTGTCGTACCGATGTGTTCAAGAAACGTTTGACAAGAATTTACTCAGCAGAAAACAGTAGCTCCGTGGCCAGACACGCTACTTAGCTTTGCATTAAAGCGAGGCAGTAATCAGGAAGCAAAAGTACATGCATACAATTGTACATCTCTGCAGTTTTTCCTTTATCTATATGCAAATGACGGCCATTATCGCAGTGTGACTAAATATTTTCCAGTTAGAAAGTGAAAAGATTGATGCCTTATAGCACCGATTTAGTTTATTGATGAATCGGTATAGTCTACAATGCTTCTGCTCTTATTTCACGGTTAAATTCGCCTACGCATGTATGTTTGAAAAAAAGAAAAGTAAACATTTTTAGTTTTTTTTTTTTTAATATAGCAGTTACAGTATGTATAAAGCTAACCAGTAGCTTTGGCAAAGTCACAGTATTGGAGCTCACCGTGTGAAAATGAAGCCTAGGGCTTTACATTTAAAGAAACTTCCAGAAAATTAAAATTTCTGCAAAGCCTGCAGGTAGACAGCAAGTGGCCATCTTCTCTGATATATTGCAAATTCATTAAAATTTGTTGCAGACTTGGATAGGCCAATTTCGTAATTGCACAACGACCGAAGTTCAAACACTTCTGACGTGGTTAAGGCAATGAACCAAATGGCGTGCATCAAACCGAATAATGTAGATATGAAATAAATCTGCTGTAATCGCTTCGACAGCAGCAACTCGACTTCCTTCCTGAAATAATATAATAGCTTATAATATTCTCCCCATTTCCTGGAACACAACTGTTTCAATTAGAGAAAATCTGCTTGTCTTCTCCCGTCGAAAGCTTCAAGATTGTACCACTTCGACAACTCCCACGCCCCTCTCTATCGACCCACCTTTACAAAACGAAGGTAAAACGAAATTATTATGTATAAACCGTCTTTGTATTAGGCTCAAAACAGTTTTTTTTTACTGTTTAGCATACGGTAAATTCATATAACCAATAGGACTCGAACGCTATAGGCAACTGCTAGCACTCATTGATTTCACGATCCAGGCATACTCCGTGACCCCAGCAGGATAGCATTGCCAAAGTGAATTTAAAAACACGTACGGCCTTCGAATTGAACCAATTCGAAACTTAAATTTCTAGTTGAATTTCACTTGTATGTAATAGATTCGCAGATTCGTATGTAGTAGACTTTTAGGAAAATATTTTTATAGTCGGCAAAACTGATAGAATAAGCTACAATTTACTACAACCGAATGATAAACGCTTTACCGATAGCAAGCATATATCCCTAACTTAGCTGATTCTCCTTTGGTCGGTAGACTCTCTTTAGGTGTAGCGCACCATTTATTAATCAATATTTATGTCTGCAATAGAATGCTAATTGCACGAGTGCGTGTTGAAACATATCTGGCCTTTAATTTTGTTGACCTTAGTTTGTGTAGTGGAGATATTCTCTGTGTAGTGCCATAGGTGACACCATTCTTTCAATTAGGTGAGTTTCATGGGGTAGACATTTTTGAGCTTATTTTCGTCACATCGTTCGTCTAGTCACCTCTCGCTTCATGAAGAATATGGCCTTCGGTTTTTTCCCGGAATGTCTAAGTCAGATATGATGGTTCGTTTCATTTGTTTTCGTTTTGGAAACACGATAGGAAGCCCTAACCTTACTAAAAACGGTCGTTGTGACAATGCACAGTAATTATCTCGCTGTTTCATATGAGTAGCCTGCCTTCGCATTCGTACACGTTCTACTAGGTAGCGCGAAATAAAATTTTTTAAGGTCTAAATTAATTCAGAATTAAATATTTTTAGGCCTGACCATGAGCCAATATTTAGCGATTCTATTCGAGAGTAAACAAACATTTTAGCGGAACAGTTTCACCTCATCGTTATTAAACGATGGCACGGTTCCAGACCTCTGTATTAATCAAACGAAATGCACCGAGAACATTTTATTTTTGCTTATTTAGCTGCTGAACGTTAAACGATATGCTTTGTAACACCGATTATCATGTATTGTAAACTTCGTCACCCGCCAGAAGCTGACAAGTCAGAAGGTAGCTATGGGTTATACACACCCGGCCATTTGTTGTTGACCACCTTTTCTTTGACATTTATTTCTTGGCTTTACATTTACTTTCATTTGTAGGTGCCACACATAACCGCGAAACAGGCCCTGCGTACACCCATTCTGAGGTGTAGCTTGCTCAGGTTTTGTCTCGTTCGTAGTAATTATAAATTTGTTATGGGAAAGTGCATCAGCCGTTAGTTAAACCACACATAACATGTTGTGCTCGCTCGCCCCGCGCTTGACTAGCGCTCCCTTTGCGAATACCTTGGTGTTGGACGAGAGAAATAGTCATGACGGAACTTACAAAACGCTTTCTTATTTCTCCTAATTATCACGTACTTCTCACGGTTGTCTTTATTACGGTGTGTTGAATCCTAATTCACGACTTCTTCACACCTTCAGCGTTTGCTATGGCACTGCCACAGCAGTTCCAAGCGTACAACGACGTGGAATCAACGAAACGCCAGTGTAAGCCATCGCTCCAGTGCGAACTTCGCTGTCGAGATAGCATTTCAACTCTTGATCGATTTCTCCTAATCGCGCCGGCTTCGTAGGGAATCGGCAGGACGCCAATAACGCCCAGAGCGCCCAAGTGTTACGCCCGTTACCGTGGGCCCTTTGAGGCAAGTTTAATTTTGCGCAACAAATTTCTCCTTGCATCATGCTCGGTGCTACAAGTTGCGTCATCGAGTGAGATCATGTGGCCGGACGAGTCACTGCAATGCCAGCATTTGAACCGCGACCGAGTCGTTCAAAAGCTGAGACGCGAACTGCTAGTACCCGAATGCGAGGCTTGTATTTGTTCGTGTTGCTATCACAATCGTTTTGAGAAATTCTCGTCTGAAGGTCTAAAACGCCGGCGACCAGTTCGAACAAGCAGGATGTGTCTTTTATGGCGGGTCGAAAATTCTACAACTGTGGCCCACGTGGACCCCCGGGCCAGAAACCTCCATCGTCCATCATCACCGGCCATCTCTCAAGATTAAAAGTCTACAAGGTCATTGTACGAGCGACAAAAGATATATGTATTAGTTCCGTACGTATTTCCCCGCTGTGTAGCCGTACAGGCAAACAAGGCAATAAACCGGTTTCCAAATGGCGGGCACAGACGTATCGTGAAGATCTCACCCCAAAGTGTTTTTAATGAGCAGAATGTTTTTTACATACTTCCTTGACCCGCTGATGCTTAGCGCCTCTACCGGTGACGATATGATAGCACGGACTATTGAGATGTGTTACGGTCGCACTAAGCCCGCAGAATTCATTGGCGGCTTAACAAGCACTAAGAGTGACATTGAGCGTTGGACACGTAATCTACCTTGGTAAAACGAAAAGATGCGTCCATCCAGGCATTACCTGTCGGTTGTTGCTTCTGGGAGGCTGTAGCGGAAATTTCAGTGCACACAGTAGCTAACTCTAGCCATTGTAGCAGCGGAATAATTGCTTAGTTTATTTCTCGGGAATGGTTTACTTTGTGGCAGAAAAAGACTTCTTCGAAGGCGATGGCGGGATTTCAAGACCATCTTTGGCCTTCAACCGTCGAACATGCCCCCATGGGCGTTTGTCAATTACGTCTCGATACGCTCATTACGAAGGCGATGTCCGAGAGAATTTTGCTTCTTGCCGAATTTTTGCAGAAATTTTCGGATTGCTGAAGAAAAACCCGACTGTATTGCCATAAATATATCACTGTGGTCACTTTTCGACCGCTCGGTACGGGATGTGGCGGTATTGTGTACAGCTACCGCAAAAACGAAAGCCCCGCACAGGTACACCACTTCGTCCCGACTGCAAGAGGAACGTTGAGCACAATAAGCAAAAGCGTGGAACAGCTCATCCGGTAGTTGCACCATGGTAGACAGGCGGTGATGAATTCGTTACACATAGTAGTAATAATAATTAGTAATTTGTTGGCGTACGGCTCAACGTCGACGAGGGCTTTCATCTGCGTGGGTCGGGTGAAACCTCTTTTTGTGTTTAAACTTTAGCGGTAGACGGTAAGTACAAGTGTGGCCCGATGCTCAAACGCTTCGACGCGCCTCGCTGCGCCGTTCTGAATGGACTCGCGCCGTCGCAAGGTTGATGGTCGCACAAGCAGGCATTTCTCGAATAAATCGCTTTAACCCTTGCCAAAAGATCAGCGCTCGGGTGGAGGTTCGCATCGCCAGACGAAGGCTCCGATTCGGAGTGGGCCCACAGACGCGTCGTGTCGAAGCTTCATACAGGCCGATGCAGACTAACGTCCGACGCCGGCTCACCGCGAGTGGACGATTCAATATTTCATGGGAACGGCGCTAGTTCCCACGGAAAACCGCGCCACGAGTTCGAGACAGGTTGATACTGCGCAAAAGGACGAGGCGAAGAAGCAAACCCAGAAAAGATTGACGATCAAACACGCCGACGAAGTTTCCTAGCGTTCGTCTTTCACCACAACTGAACGGCCGCCTCGTCAAGGCGCTGCCGGCCCCGTTAACCGGACTAAGGCAAACGAAGCAATCCGGTTCGTTGATCAATCGCCCTATGCGGGTGATTGTTGTTGACTATGCAGCGTGAGCCGGCATGTCGACGTGTTCCAATGCGTCGTGGGTGTGGGGGGCGACAAAGTGGCGTAACAATGAAGCTTTCCGATAATAAAATGTGACAATAGGGCCGAGTGGCGGAACTCGGACCAATCGTAACGGCCTTCCGGCACCTGAGGCTGAATAGCCTGATAGCCGAGTCGGCTAGTCTCCATCGGATTGCCGCGATGCTCGTGGCATTCGTATAAGGGCGCGAATTGGAGCCACCTAGTGCTTAACGACCGCATTTACGGAAACTGCTTTGCAACAAAAGGGGGTAGAGTTTCCCCACCTATGAGTGTCGCCAACGTCTTCGCGGGGGCGGGGTTTTGCATGAAGCAATACTGCGGCATGAGTTCGTTTCCTTTTGCTTAGGATAGCTATCGCATATAAGGGTCTCTATAGATTATTGGCCAACGCGCAAATGAGGGAACAAAGCAGGGGGATGTAACCCCCGAAATGGCTAACCGTCTCCCCTTACATCTATTTTATGGAGGCGCTTATTCGCGTCGAAAGCGACGAGAGCAAAGCGGCCTTTTGCAAGTTTTCGGCGCTCCCATCTACGTCATGGGGACCTTTTATTGTTCCGTCAGTGGCTGGAGTGATCCGTTGGAGTTGACATAAAATCTCGCTACTAAAACAATGAACTCTATAACGTTGCACAAACGATATCAAGCTTTCTGTGAATGGCGTATCGAAGCGCTGTCTAGTTAGGTTTGTTCGTTCTCGTCAGGCCGTGGTCCGCCTAGATTTTGTCGATCACCGCATAGAGGTTTCACCTTGGTCGAAAAGTGCCGCCGATAAAAACACGGACAGCGAAATGCAACACAGTTCGGCGAAAGGCCTTTTCTTTGTACGTTACTTCAGCAATGTTATTATCAGAATGGTACAGCCTCGCAAAGCTGTCAACTCCTTTGAGTCTTCACCTTGGCAAGGATATGGTGAATATGGTAAATATATGCAAAATGTAAATACGTTTGCGCTACATATTCCGAGGATTCCTAGTCGGAGTTGGACTGTCAACTGGTCAATTGGTCGTGACGTTTGAACGGAAAAGCAAAATACGGGCACGCCGGTAGTGGCGGCCTACGTGATCTTGCCAAACGAGCACCACATTGCAAAAGCGAACTTTTCGCTCGGCCATATAGAACACCAGACTCCAATAACGGAAAGATGAGGCAAAAAATACTCACCAACAGCGCGACGATAACCACGTGCGAGTTGGGGCCCGCATACGGCCAGTGATAATCACCCATGCTTGCAGCACTTTTCGTTGAGGTAATCCACTCGTTACAATATCACTCGGACTTGTTCGAGCACAAATCACAGCGCCCACCGCCAGAGGCTATTTCGTTCCAATCGTCCTTACTCGCAGTGACCAGACGCTCGTGGTACTTCACGTCCCTGCTAAACCCTGCGAATTGTTTGATCCCGCTCAGACATTAAGATGAGACCGAGCAATTATCTAACAATTGCAAGTGAGAAAGAGAGAATTGGTAAGCTCGCATTCACAACGCGCGATAGGCCTGAGGTCAAAACGCCAGCATCCTATCATGTCCAGTTCCACCTCATCCAAGGCGCGACCGTACCGCAGCTGGAGGTCGACAACAACTCGAGGAGTTCAGAGCAGCTCCACTCCAAATCTTTCCGAAAACATCGACAGATGGAGCACCTCGATAGTCCGGCGTTCGGTGCTCGAACGTAGCGCGCTAACAGGGCGGGTTGGTGAACACGAAGTGAATGTAACTTGAGTCGCACGCGACGACTCCGGGCTCGCGTGTCGAGGGTTTCCTCTTCGGGGAGGTGGCCGATGGTGCCAAGGCACGCGTGAGTTGTGGCACCGAGCCAACTGATAGAGGTGCTTTCACAGGCATCTGACGTCGCGGCGGTGCGTAGCCAGAATCGAACAATATCTGGGCGAGTGTCTTTGGCCCAAAGTGGCTGCGCCGAATGTTGCCGTCCGTTCGAAATTTTGTGCGAGAGTTTGGTGGAATCAGAGGGCTGTTGTGATACGTTGATTTGGTTATCGTGGAACCACCTTTCAGCTAGGCGAGAGGCGAAGCAGGTGCTTGCGTATATGACCAGTCATTTTCACTCAAACGATTTATTAGACGACGGCGACTTCCAGAGAATCTATAAATCCATATGTATGCACGTGTGGAAAGGTCTTTAAAATCAACAAAAGGTGAAAGTAATCATTGTTTGCTTCGTAATCGTAGATACCCGTGTGCGGTGGCCCTAGAAACCTCCTGGTTACAAAGGTTTAATATGAGCAGCCGTCAGACAATTTTTCTAATCTATATTGAAGCGAATATTTATTTTCGTTTCACGTCGTTTTCATTTGCATGCTGCGTCCAATTTTTACTGTGGGATCTCTCGTTACCTCTACTGAAGAAACAACGTTCTGTGAGACTGCAGTGATACAAAGGGCAAGCTGTTCATGGCCGGCCAGTTCTGTGGTAGAATCTATAGAGTTAGCCCAACATAATTCATCGATATCACTGTTTGACTTACCCAAATTACCGGTTTATGTATATCCCGACGGAACCATGGGTCTTTATTACTGCTTATAGCTAGCTAACCGCTATTACGTAATTATAATAATAATAGCAAAATGGTAATGACAACATCTCGTTATTCACATTTAATTACATATTATTGATGATAATGTGTTAAAAGCAACTGACTCGCTCAGACATGTGCAAATACGAACAAGATTTTTTTGCGTAATCAGCACTTATAAGTATCGTGTTGTTGCGGTAACTCAAGTGGAGATGCTCTTTTGTCGTCATTAGCTTCGGTACAACGCGGACGTTTCGATTTTAGCTAAACTCAACCAGTCATTCATTTGTAACAGTGTCTTTTTTTATCATGCGTTGGAATGTCATGCGGAACAGATGCCTTTTGTTTAGAAGAGCTTTTTTATTCCATTTCTACATCGCAATATTTTGAGATATATTTGAGAAATGGCTGTACATCGTGGCATACACCAAAACTGGTCTCTTATGCAATGCGTGATTGTAAGCCCATTTGAGTGCTGCCATCGAAAAGCATCGGTGGTTTCTGGGAAGCCAAAATTATAGTTTCCCAACTCTTATAGTTTTTTATGACAAGTTTCCCAATAAAGCTTGAGCAATAACCACGAAAGTTCCACTTCGTAAATTTCTATTAGTCTGGGTATGCTAGGCTTGGTTGTTCCGCTGTTTTGCAAGGAAAATGATAAACATTTAGTTAATAATAACAATCTGACGTGCGAGGATAGATATATTTCTTTTTGCCTACAGCGGGAGACCTTTTTGAAATCCGAGGCATGGGCGGGTCTACAACGCCCCGCCCATTCTCACTCTACCGAAAGCACGTCCTAAGACCGCCAAATTTCAAGACATCGACACATAAACGAGATTCATGGCGCTAATATGGTACTCTAACTCTTGTATCTCTATCTAGGGTAACTTTGACAATGATCCAAAAACTTTTCAGACGTCCTATGTCTTTTCACATGCTAAACCCTAATACGATTCCTGCTTTTATTGTTGTTATTGCTGTTGTTGTATATTCAGCTTCAACCCACGCATAAACCCCAAGCTTAAATGTAAACAAAACGAGTTCCTATTTCGCTGTTGCGTGGCGGGCATATTCAAATCCGTCAGCTGACAAAACAAACACATTACTCGTTCAGCTGATTTAGCCACCAGGCATAGATCACAATTAACGCCTCGGGCGGTCCAGCAACCTGGCTATGTTCTCCGGCGGCCGCGGCTGCCGCGGCTGCCGCCGCCGCCGCCGCCGCCGCTGTTGCTGCCGATTGGGGCGCCCGCACGAAACAACAACACGCGAGTCAACGGGACGGCCGTTGACCAGCTGGCCGACGTCGAGAGCAGCCAAACGCAGGCGACAGACAACCTTCAATGGACGAGTGACGTCCGCCATCTTGCGACCCACCAGCCGGAGCAGGAACGAGCCTTCGAGTGGCGAAGAAATCGCGGGCGACGAGGCGAGTGCATCGGGTTTCACGGAAATCCCGTCGTCGCAGCGAGGGGGGCGAACGTCGCCGTGAGTTCGACGTCATGTGCAAGCGAGCCAGCCGAATATGCTCGCTCGGGCGTGATCGTGGCTCGATTCGGTTGTGCTGTGCGTTCTAGTCGAGTGTGTATGTGTGTGTGTGTGTGTGCTGTGGCGACGTCGCTCGGTGCTGCCACGGGGACAGTGGAAGATGCTCGACGACGGTGCTGTTGAGTGAAGTGGTGGCAGAAAAGGTAGATATGGACGTCTTCCTTCCTTGCTCCCCCTTCCTTCCCATTCCTTTTGGCCCTGTAGCCAGCGGGGTTACGTCATGTGCGTTAGGTTAGGTTGACTTCGTAGGGAGAAGCTCAGTGGGATTAGGCGAAGAGTCAATTTTCGATAGCTGCCGCCACAGCGGCTGAGTAGATGTGAGCGAAATATCGATATTGGCTACCGTCTTAGCCTGTTGGTGATATCGTAGCCCGTCGGTTTGGGGCCACTCTACGGGCAACTCGGCTGAAAACGGACGTACGCACGCATCCAACAGCTCGCCAGTCGGTCTGCCAGTCGTCCTGTTATCGTGCTGGAAAAAGACACCTCTCGAAGGGACCTCGTGAGCTAGGATCGGACAGCAGGAGTGAGCTCGTTCATTATTGTTCGTTTATTTCATCGCGTTTCCTGCTCGACATCGTTGGTGCCCTTGAACATGTTCGCTGTCTTGCTCGTGCGTGTTCGTGGTGGTGGTGCTGGTGCTGGTGGTGTTTGTGGTGGTATGGGCGCTATTTATGGTCGGGTGTCTGTGCTGGGGAATGCGCCACATAACGCACGCATCGAAGCTTCGTACTGCCGTGTGGTATTCCTGTGAATATTGCGCCGATAAGATTAATGTAACGTGATAGCCGCGTACGATTCTGCTGTTCCGCATACGAAACCACCGTCACCGTACACGTCTGCACGGTGGCGCCGGAATGTCTCGCCGTATTTTCTTTAGCTCAGTCGTAGTAGGCTCTGCGGCTCCAGTTCAGCCTCCTTCTATCCGCTAACCTCTTCGGTGAAATCCGTGTCGAACTCACCAACTGTGCTCGGACCTCGTCGCGAGACGCTCCACTCGCCTAGGTTCTAGGTAGCAAAGACACCCGTGTGTGGATGTGTATGTATGTGTCTGTGTGTGTCTGTGTGTATATGTGCTCTCAAGTCTTCACTTTTCTGTGGCAACTCTGTGTTTGTTTGTGTTCTCACAGGATTAGCCGTGTCCACGGTGCTGATTGCTCACCGACGACGAAGCACGCCCCACGGACGGTGGCCGCGTCGCGTTGACAAACACCCGAGTGCGGCATCAACTGGTGAAAATCCAGTAGAGGGAACGAAGCTCGACGGAATCGATCTGGCCAGTCGAATCGGTGGAGGTTCGACACCCGTGGTCGTCCTCGAGGTTAAGCGGAACCTAGGAGCCGCCGTCCCCAGCGTGACAGAACCGATTCCGGGATGACGATTCGTCCCCAGCACGTCAAGAAGGAGGCTGCCCCTGCGCCAACGCAGGCGAACGCGCAGGCCGGCTCGGCAGGCCCAGAAGGGGCGGCGTGCGCTGAGGGTAACCAGGCTGTCGAGCCAGCGAACAATCATGGCGGGCTAACCTCGCGGGTCGAAGGACCTCTCGGACGGGATTCGCCCCATCAACAACTCGGCGTCGCAACGGCCGGACAGAAACGACGACATCGGACCTCGCCGCACAGACATAGGTTGGCATTAATTTGGATTTTGTTTGTTTTCTCCCTCTCTATTGCTCTGTCTCTCGTTCGTTTCTTCTAGGTAGTCTTTTCGAACGTTGTGCTGAGTAGGTCGGTATGAGTGTGTACGGTTGGCTTAGTGACGTAAGGACAGAGCGTGGCTAACGTTTTGAGATTTGAGTGCTTGTAGACATTGAACGAAATTAAGAAATGTTTCTACGGGTTGCTTTCAATAGTACAAATTCTGGGTGGTACGACATGCCTGAGAAAGTTTCTTTCGAATGTGTGTGTGTGTAGCTAATTCCAATAAATAGAACAATCATTTATTGTACTCTAGTCAAAAATGTTCAAAATCGTCGACCTAGGGCTACAGGTTCCATGAAACCAGCGCGTCTGCTGTGCCGCGTAATCATTCAAAAGCTCATAGATTGTTAGATCTCCGTCTGGCCATGACACTACTTGCGTTAATCCCTGCTATCGCTTCAATGTTTGCAAGCGAAAATTCTCGATGTCCGCCACGGTCCCATCGTATGCCTATGGTTCATTATTCACCATTATTCGCACTTACGCCTTGCTTTAGCGTCGCTCCGAAATAGACCTAACCCACAATACGTCTACGTTTGCGGTTTGTGTCGTTATGGAACATTTTAGAAAACGAGCCTCGCTGGGGTCACCATCTTCAGCATTGACTTCGACCGGATGTCAGCCGGGGCCGTCGCATGCATCCCTCGGTCCTGGATCCTCTGTCGTGTCATCCTGCTCTGCGGTGTCGGGCATGCTGAAGTCGTCGTCCTCGATGTCCTGTCAACTCTCACCTCTTCCTGCCCTTGCAAGCCTCGACGACCTTTCGTCGTTGTCGCCCCTCGGTAACCTGTCAAGCTCGCTGGCGCCCGGAGCGAGTGACGCTCAGGGGGATGCAGACAACGAATTCTCGGCCTACAACTCGGGAGATGAGTATGACAGGCCCGACGAGGCCAACGTCCTGAGCGAGCGCGAGATGGCGGAGGTAAGCTTTCGGATTTCTTGGTTTCGCTGGTGTTGTAGCAGCGGCTATGAATACTCATTATACGTTTGTCCGATCGCGCGATCGATCGCTTTACCACCAAGGGTACGAGTTCTATTAGCAGGTCGACATTTTCGTCTGCTTAGCAGACCAAATAGGCCAACAATTTTTGACCATACGTTACACAGTAAAATAACGACCGGGTGAATCACTGTCATTCCAGAGGGAGCTGCGGTTCGAACTTCTGCTCCGAAGTAAGGGATTGACGATCAAGAAAATGGAGGAAGATGGCGCCTGCCTGTTTCGTGCTGTCGGTACGGCCCTCCCCGATTGAATGTTATTATGTCCAGGGCATGCGTGGATCGGCATCAATGTACACTTAGGCATTCCAGAAGAGCTTCTCGACTTTATTCATAATACCGTCTTTTAAAGAAGCAATCTCCGTAAGACTCTTTGCTTATACCACTGAGGCCATCTGCCTTTCTGGCCTACAATTAGTAGGAAACGCCCTTTCGTTCTTCTAGCGCGTTCTTCAGGCTTTTTTCTCGTCGATGAACGTGTCTTAGACGGGGCACAGCGTGGGGGTTGCGTAATAGCCGTACAGCCCGGATAATAACTGTATGAAACTCACGAACTCATTAAACTCGAATTCGCCCTTTGAAACAAATGAGCTCAACAACGTGTAATCTGCCTGCCGCTTGCGCTCCATGCTGACGCTTCACAATATGTGTACGTGCTTTCCCTCTCGTTGTCATAGGGGTCGACTAAAATAGGTCGGTCAAGTTAATGGCATGACTCATTAGTTGAGTGCCTGTTAAGCTGGCTCGCTACCTTCCATGGCTAAGCCATATGTGGAGGACTGTGTCATCAAGCGTGTGTTTACCGTACTCAAACGACAAACAGTCATCCGGTGAGACAACCGAGGTCTGAATGATTAGGATTTTTGCTGATTCCCAGAGTACTTTCATCTGAATATCTGATAACACCAATGAACCCCGTTAATTTTCGACCAATTGACCATGTGCCAGTCATGAACGCATTGTTTAGGGTAAACTGCTGCGGGTTGATTTGTCGTTTCAGCGGATCAAATCTACGGCGACCAGGGCATGCATGGGGTTGTTCGTAAGCTGTGCATGGACTATCTTACCAAAAATGCCGACTACTTCTCGCACTATCTGACCGAGCCGTTTGATCAGTACGTGGAACGAAAACGCCGTGCCAACGCGCACGGCAATCATATCGAGATGCACGCGTTGTCGGAAATGTACAATAGGCCCATCGAAATCTACCACTATTCGGAAGGTAAGTATTCGTCACCTTTGACGCATAACAACGCGTCAGCTGAATTTGGGAGGAGGAGGTGCTTCGAATACAATTTGAACGAAGTATTGGAGATTTTGCTTTTTGTCGTTACACTGTAGTTTGTCTTAGGGTCGAATGCGCGCTGTGATATTTTGGCCGGTTAGTGAAATGTAATACGGATGTGTTGATTTGCTGGAGTCAGACGAAAACATAATGTTCACAGCGTCCGGATAGAAATTTCCGATCGAAACTCTATACGAGTGTTACCAATGCAGCAACCTGCGCGGTGCGCATTCATACGGTTCTAGCCAATCTAACGTGAGCCTGTCGGTTGCTTGTCTTGACGGTGCGGTTTCAGAACCGATCAACATCTTCCACGGGTCCCACAAAAGTGGTCTCGACCCGATACGGTTGAGTTACCACCGCGGCGTGCACTACAACTCAATCGTCGATCCGTTCAAGGCGACGATTGGTGTTGGCTTAGGCCTTCCAGGCTTCCAGCCCGGCCTAGCCGACAAGGACATGCTCGTCGACGCCATCCGTGCCTCCGAACACACCGAACTCGAGCGGCAAATGCTTAAGGATAAACTGCTAGCCACCGACTGGGAGGCCACCACTGAAGCGCTCGAACGCCAGGTTAGCCGCGTCACCGAGAAGGCCTTTGACTTGGTGCTTCGTCGCAAAGGTCGCATGACATCCTAACACATGATTTTTTGATGAGGACGAAAGCGAATTGATCCCGTTTCTATAATGAACGTATTGTATTAACCCTTGTCGAGTCATCCCGAGTTAATACGAAAGCTCTCTTGCCCCGCTGTATGTCGCGGAAAAATCTGCTGGATTCAATAGACGCCGTGACTTCTCAAAGTTTTTCTAATGAGCGTTTTGCTCTTTTCTGAGTGTTCTCTAACGAGAGCCTTATTATTTTCCTGGCTTGTTATAATGAGAGCTTTGTTTTGTGTGAGTGTTCTCCTAATAAGAGTCTTGCTTTTGCGTTCTTCTCACAATATTTTTACCGTCCGACAGGTTGCCCAAGAGAGCTATCTGGAGTACCTCAGAGAGAACGAGCGGCGGACACGAAAACGACGGAGCGCCACTGGTAGCTGTGGCGGAAGCGGAAGCACCGCCAACCACCCATCCGGTGAAGAAAGTCCGCGTGGGTCGGCTTCGCCCCGAAGCACCACAAGCGGGCGGTGCTCACCGAAATCAGCGGCACACAGTAGCCAACAGCAGACGAGCAGTCCGACGGCCCAGGCCGGAGTATCAGTTGTGTCCGAAGGCGTCACAGGCCAAATGTCGCCGCGCCACTCGCCAAGATTCGCGTCTCTACGTGATGACGGCGCCGGTGGCCGGCAATCGCCGATGCCGTGTTCGTCGACCTCACTCTACGCCTCCCACAACAGCGGTAGCATTGCCCCGAACAGCCAAAACAGCCCGCGGGATAGTCCCCGCCCATCCAGCTCGCGGGACCACGTTCCGTCGACGGCCAAGGCTGTGGAAAACACCAGGGCGACATTCATGAACAACAATTTTCCACCAGAGATGTTTGGTGAGTTGACACGAGGGTGGGATAGCTGAACGCCAAGCAGCTATGCATGGCCTAGAGAAAGTATGCGGGCAGAGTTTGATGTCTACGTAGGGAACGAAACACATGATGGAGTGCAAAATAAATTATTCGAACGAATTTTTAAGAGACATCTCGATGCCATAGAGAACAACAGACCATCAACTTATTAGGTTTCGGCGAAACCAGCACGATCTCTCGTTAACGCTTATTTGTCACTTTTTCCTCTTCTTTTTATGCACGTTTACCACCACAGGTCTGGAAGACTACGACGACAGTGTACTGGCGCGCGTTCTCGCAGAGTCCCAGGAAGAATACTTCCGTCAACTGAAAAAACAGCAGCAGCAGCAGCAGCAGCAGCAACAGACCCTGTATCAGCAGCAGAGTTCGGGCAACAGCGGGACGGGCATGCAGAGTGGAGCTGGTGGCGACGACGCGACGCGCGAACACACCAACGAGGGCGCTTCCACCTCGCGATATGACCCCGGAAGTAATTCCACGACGGGCAGCCATCTCCGCTCGTAACGGATGCCGGGCCTCAAAACGATTAGGACTCGTGCCTTGGAGGCCCCGAATAGCGGTGACATTATGGCGCGAAGATGACCTGACGTCGGAGACGATCTTCTTTAACGAGCTTCTACAGCTCCGGTTCGGTGAAGAATCAAAAAGGGCCCATTTCCTCTTCAGGGCCGGGAAATGTGTTTGGAGAAGTAAACAAAACCGATGAATACCTATTTGTTGATTGAATGTCAGCGCCATCGGCGAAGCAGATTATCTGCGAGGGGGGAGGCGGAGGAGGGTGTAACTTTGTGACGGAATCGGCCACTCAGAGAGGTGGTAGTAGTCGACAGTGCGGGTGAATCAGACGTACGGGGAGCCGGTGCTGATCCGCAATACGGGCTCGAGTATATGGACTTTTGTTAAGAGTAAAGACTATCCGGTTGTCCACTGCATCTTGAATTCGATCTGGTAGAGATGTTTCGAGAAATGAAAGACGCCCAAGAGTAGTGAGATGGCTTGATGGCCTTAGGCGATTCGCGATTCAGTGCTCGGTCATGGGTGACTGTGGGGGTGACGCTATCCCGTTGTTACTGGTGTGGGTGAATAAACCGCCAACGTTAGAGCGATAATGTGGTCTAGGAGTGCACAACACGAGGTGCAAAATGCCGAAGTATTAGTCAACTCATGACGTGACAAGGCACTTCATCGCCAGAACGTTGGCTGAAGTCCAGCCTCAGTGAAACGTTCTTATCGAGCAGCTGAGCAACGCTGCCAAAACTGGCACGAACAGCGGCACGGGACAGTTCTTGGTAGCCAACCTCTGCCCACCGAGCTGCAGTACATTGTACACAGACATATATATATATCTATATATATATATATATATATATATATATTGTACACAGACATATATATATATATATATATATATACACTCACACATGGCTATATAC
>MNPL01010542.1:0-11124 GCA_002081605.1 Tropilaelaps mercedesae
CGTCATCATCGGTGGCGAGGATCTCCTGGACTTTCATGGGAGGCGACCGCTCTGGGATGACCGGGCAGTAGTCGTATTGGAACCGAGGCGGGTTGTCGTTGATGTCGGATACGACGACGGTCAGGGTTGCGGTCGTCGTGCGCGCCGGCGTTTCGTCGCCGACAGCCAGAATTTTCACCTGATGCCGCGGCGTCTTCTCGCGATCAAGCAGCCGCTGGATCCTGACGACTCCGTTACTCGAGATGGTGAACTGCTGCCTCTTATCAGAACTCCTAACAATTTTATAGCTGAGTCCCGCTCCGCTATGCGAACCAGCAGCGATCATTCTCATTGTAGCCAAGCTCGAGCCAACAGTCTGGTTTTCGGGCATGGATATCTGCATGGTGGACTCCTCAAACGCTGGCCAGATATCAGCAATGTTAAGCAATCTGATGCTCGTCTGAGGATTGTCCAGACTATAATGATTTAACAGCGCTGCTCCGTGATCTCTCGTTCGTCGTGAGGCATTGTGGCGATACACGCCCTTGAGCTCTTCTAGCTCTAGCCGCTGAAAGATCACAAACAAAAATTCTCTGGCTACGTATACTTGTGCTTTTGAACCTCCTAGATCTAGTGGACAATAAGTTTCTACGCGCATACCCTTGCGTAGTGGTCGGCGCATCTGGTACACCTATATTTAGGCAAAACGGCACTAGCCTAAAGATTAACTTTTGCTTACCTTGCCAGCCCTGAGCAATTGACTGCCATTGAAGTCACTAGCAATGGTATTGCGGTTCACCTCGAACGGCCCGTAGGCGGCTTCATACGAAAATCTATCCATGTTGAGTAGGTCATTGTCGTTAAAGGCTACCAGTGGAAGGGCTAATTCCGGAGCACTCTTCGCCTCCTTCCCTTTTCTCGGCACATCCACGTGCCTGTCGATGATATCCCCGGCATCCGAAGCAGTCGTAACCGGTCCCCCAGCGAGGCCACAGGCAACCTCAGCCACAATGTGCAACGCAGTTCCAACTACGAGTATAGTCCGAAAATTAAGCACAACCGTCTTCACAGCCGGAACAGTTCCACAGATCCACACCGCCGTCGCACCACCGAACTCACGCGGAACTGGCGCCATCTCATCGACACTTTCATAGTGGCATCTGCAAGCTGGCATCCGTGAGTTCGCTACGGAGCGAAGGGGCGCTCCCCCCCAGTTTGCCTGTTGCCGTGACTTTGAAGAGTGGCTTCTTTCTGTTGACTATAGAAAGTAACGCAGGTCATCATCGTTCCTGCTCAGCGCTCACCCATCAGCCGTTTTCGTGGTGGCGCATACGCTGCTAGCATTGTGGCTCTTAGGTGAGCGGTAAAGGAACGGCCTGGTACCTGACTACCTGCCACCCGAGCATTGCACTAGCAGGCTCACTCATACATATACATGCAGACGGTTTACGGAACACATTCGCAAGCGCTGCTGAAAAAGACAAACGTAGTCACCGAAACGGACCTGAGAGTCAAGTGCACTAGAGGGCGTACGCAACGGCGCAAGCAAGAAATCGGTAAAATGCCAGTAGTGAAGCTAACGGCGTAGACGAAACTAAGAGTGGTCGGTTTTTTGATCCACTAATACTTCCTTATATCGCGTGCAAACAAATTAGACGAATACGAAAGCAACCGCCCGTCGAACTAGGAATCCCTCCCAGTGTCAAATTCAGTTGGCATGTTAAGTTGGCAGATTTGCTGGTTAAAACGCTTGCTACATCTCGTTTGGTGTGAAATGCTACTTGGCAGATACGCAACGTTCTCTTTTAGATCTTAAAAAATTGTTTCGGATAGTTAAAAAGTGCATACCACAACTGTCATTGTATAAGTGCAGATTAATTTACGGAAGTCCTCAGTCAATACATTCAATATGAGTGGGGTAACTTATATCTATAAATAAATAGTTATTACATAGCAACGGGAGCAGTCTTAGACAACAACGTACTCTTATTAGTGCACTTTATCATGACGCTTCAGCACGCCTCAAAAGGAGTTCTGACCTGAATATCTGTGACGATATAAGATCTTGAATTTTGTTAACTGAACCGCAATATCGCAGAAAAACCCATCGTTAAAAAAGTCTTATTGTGAACATTATTTTCAACTCTATGCGAAATGACAACATAGGACGTCCCTTAAGACGGCTTAACGGTCTCTGTCGAATGGATTCAATCTGACAGCTCAATTCAATAGCCGATCTCCAGTATATACAGAGCCGCCGGCTCTCAATGATGGGCATTTGTATTTATTTTTCATGGCTGTGCCATTTTCATTCTGATTGTTGTCCAATTTGCTTTACTTTTTCGGTTAAGGGCTTTGAAGATGCTTTAGCAGGCCAAGAGTTAACACTAGAATAAATTCACTTGACATTTCTTTTCATGTGAACACGAAAACTGCCTTACACATTCATACTTCCTTTTGTAGCACCACTCGGAGAAATTAACCTAATGGTGCGAACCGTCCGCTGGATGACAAATCACGCCCAGAGCGGGAGTTTTTATCAACGGAACCTGGTTAGTCAGTTTTCGAAGGAAAATGTGATTAAGCTATAGCAGAAAATTCCAATGTACTATTTCCTCTAGAGATTAGTATATTGAGAGCAGCATGTCAAATTTTCTTGTAATGTAATAAATAAATAATATAAACTTTCATAAATAAATAAAGTGTCATTACTTGATTCTAATACCCAGCCATGTGTTACGGTATTTATGTGATTGTGTTACTGATAGTTCACAGCTGGGCATTTTCGCTGTCTAATTTTTTTCGCAGCGCAGAAGTGATCCATGTAGCTGCTATAAGACCTATTTCCGCCTTTTGGTGTGTGTGTTAGAATTTGGTTTAATCATCGTACGAGACCCTACGCGCGTCTTTGCCGAGATGAGACAACAGTTGTAAACATATTCATGACCAATGTTTTGTCGACTGGCCAGCTCCTTCGGTGCAAATCCTACTGTTATCAGGCGCGTCGTCGCTATTCATGGCTTGTCGATACTCACCAGACCGCTTATTGAGTGTGTCGAGCTTGGTGGCTTGGTGCATTCGCGTGTAGCTTGCGACCAAACGAGACACGTAGGTGCAAGCAGGTTCGATCCCTGCCGTCGCACATTTACATTATACTTACAAAGTAATGCAAAAAGCGGTACGTGGGCAATAAATTTTCGCTGACGGTAAGGCCTAAAGATATATAGACCCCTTGATGTATGAAATCATAAAAAAACTGATTTAGGAAATCCGCAGCATAGCTAAAGGCACACCTATAACGGAAACATGACAGGGGACTACATCGTATATCGCTGCAGTGACCCTATTCCGCGTCAGGACTGAATTGGTTTTGACGCGAAATAGCAAAACGGAAGGTCTATTATAAGCGGCTTGGTTTTTCCTCGCGAAAAGGCTGAAGGCGTTCTAAGAGCACTAGCGTGACGTTCAAGAATGATTTCTGGCAGGACCACAACGTCAATAGAGCGCGAAATACGATTGGGGGACGCGGAGCGGGTAATACTAAAAATACTACAAAGTTACTTATTGCCGTATTTTTGGACATCACGACCACCGAACACGATCTCGATATTTCTGGTGACGGAGTGTCAAGTTATGTATATATGACGTAATAGTTCCACACTGTAGCGTATGGTGGACGAAACGGCTCTTCATTAACTAACGACTTTTTTTTTGAAATACGACAATTTTGTTCATTTAGATTTTAACTTAGAGTTGGTCCCAGACGAAGCAAATTTCCAAATTGCGTGTTATTCATGTCAGGGTCAACAAGAATGTTACAAGACGGATTCTGAGGCCTCGAATTTTCTCGATTACCGTAGCCTTCTTATATTTAGATGAAACATACAACGAGCTAGGACATGTTTTTATGAAACCCGCAACGAACAGTTTCGGGGAAACGCTGGATAATGTGGAAGTACATCAATGTTTCTTGTGGTATAGGCGGGGAAACGACCAAGTTCCTCGAAAGCTGAAATGTAGCTCAGGCATGTTTACCTTTTTCAAAAAGATCGTGAACAAGCTAAACCAGCATTTTACGTCAGTTGGATCTAAGGCAGTATCGGATAAGAGAAACCGCTTAACTCAATGCACGTTTTTTTCAATATATCTGTTTGGTTTCCGTAGAGGACGTTCTACTCAGCTTGCACTGGCGCATTTACGGCAAGATAATCACTTTACAGAAAAAAATCAGCTATGCTTTGGTGTATTCTTGGACGTTTCGGCCACCTTCAATTATCTCGGCACTTCTTTTTTCTTACAGGTATTGAAGGATTTAAGGTGCAGTTCTTTGGTGGTGGACTGGTTTCGCGCCTATCTAATAAACAGAAGGCAGGCGATGGTAGTCAGTGATTTCAAGCTTTGTTGAAAGCGTTATAAAAATCAAAATAAACGCAATAAAAATATTTTCCTTTTATTGACGTAGGTCGCTCTGTCATGGAGGATTTATACGAGTTGCATTGCTGTGGATCCCCTATCGATAAATCCTTGCTGTTATTTATCCAATAAATTTAAATATGTAAAATATGCCGTAAACCAGAGGTTTTTAAATCTGTATAGACGAGAGGTAGTCTAGCGAATTTAGAGTACAACGTGGAACCGACATTTTACAGCGACATTTTCAGTTTATGCTATGGTGTATGGTTTAAGTCCTAAGGATGTATAAACAACTTATGGCTGACTCTATACTGAAGCTTCGTTAAAAGCCAATTATTGTGCCCTTCTCCATTATTTCAATATGAGAAGTTTCAAAAAATCTAAATTCACAACGCATTGCATAGGTGGCCAGCCGAGTAGTACTATGGTATCGCGGAGATACGAAGAGAGCCTGAACGACATCCCGACATAAAAAGACTCTGACGCTGTAATCTGTTTGTGTCCAATCATCTGAGGAAATTCGCATTCAAGGAGATTGAAGTTCTATAGCCAGCGGTGCCACGGTTGATATCACTAACCCGAAGTACGCCTTAATGGACTGGAGGTTTTGAATGTGTCAGAGTATTACAGTAGACAAAACGAATCGGTATCGGTATTCCCCAGCAGAGGAAATGCCAAACTCTTCTCTAAACAAGAATGATTCAAAAACAAATATGACTGTTGTTTTTATTTACAGTTCTGCAATGTCGTACTATAATAATGATAACAATAGTTCATTAAGGGTAGACGTATTGATGAACAAATCTATAGGGGCCTCATGATCGAATCAACACGACAAAAAGATACAAAAACTGGAAAAGGCTTCTAGAAGAAGTGAAAGCGAAACAACCCATAGCCGAAAAGGATATCTACCGTGGACGGTGTCGTAATAGCGCAAACAACGAGAGCAACAATGCTACTACCTATAGAAAGCTCCTTTATTTAGATTGGCATACCGTTATCACAATGTTATACTAACAGAAAAGTCTTTTCAAAGTGTGTAGACACACTCGTGCCAGATTAAAGCTCAAAAACTTTAACCTATGGAGAAAGCTTAGATAATATATCGCAACGAGTCCGAATACGACAGAACGATTTATTGTGGACTATATTCGGTAGACGTTGCAGATATTCAGTTCAGGATATATACTTATCTGAAAACTTGCTATCTATGTATCAGCTGTACAGAATTCGTGTTACTAAGCTAGCGTTTGAGGTATTGAAGGGCACTCGTTTTGCCACGGACCTACTGCCTCCTAACTGCGTCGCGACAACGTTCGTAATAGTTTCTGTTAGTCGAGAAACTGGTAGACATGCTCTGGCTTACCGGCTGCCATCTGTATGGGGCTCCACACTAGTACCTCATACGATCCTTCTTGATGAGTTAATAACATCCGAACAATTTGGATATTACCAATTAAATATAAACGTTATTAGGCAGCTCCATCGTTTGCGCTTGTAGATAACACTTGTGATATATAACTATGCAATGCACATAACGTCGTATGCCAATACTATGATCCAATATTTTTAACATTTTTTTACAAGAACGTCCTAAACCCGCGGTTTTGTTAATAAGTCGTGTTTCGAATTAAACAGATGAAAAATGTGCTGCCGACACAGTTTTTGCTCCTTTCTTTATGAGCTGTAGGACGTTGGCAGATCAACACTTAAACGCCAAACAGGTTCTGAAAGTATTGCTTAGAACAAACGTCTTGCCGCACCCATAGTCCGACGCCTTCCTAGTGAGTACTAAATCGGTGGAGGACATCGCTTCATTCGAAGCACAGCCATTCTGAAAAAACAACCGTAAAGACCAGTTAAAACTCGTATAGTCTATGTAAATTGAGTGTGGATACACCTCTAGATTAAGCCTCTGAGAGCCACTCAGGTCGAGGGCGTTCTATTTATTCTGCATAAACTTACTAAACGTAGCTGTATTAACCCGTAGTCATTGTGTGAATACGCCAACTGTCATCAATGCCATGACATTGATGATTGACTTTATATATCAATAGACCATTCTTGGTTCTAGAGCAATCCTCTTAGACGTTTAATCATTATTTGAGAGCTGGTTCGCTCGATGTGACTAGTCTAAAGACAGCTAACTTTTAGCCACCACCAGGAGTAAAAAGTGCTGTCTAAGGAAAATGCATACATACCTGTACCACAGATACCTGATGGTTAATCTGCATCCAGCGTCCCGTGTGCTTGCGGCTTTCTTCACAAGCAACAAGTGCTATTCTTACCGTATCGGTTCTATTCGTGGGAAGAGCGTTGCTCTGGATGATCTGCTTGTTCCAATCTGTTTCTGATTTTGCTGCAATATGGCACACGACATCCGGGTATATGGCAGCTTTTAGCATGGTAAACGCACAACGCAATTAGTTTCCTGCAAATGTTACACCGATGGTCCATGTTGCGTCTGCAGGCCCTTGCATGCTCGATAACCCGTTTAAGCCGCGAACAGCTTGCCTGATAGCGGTACACGTTATAGCAATAGCACACATGAATCAGAGACTGCACCGTACGACGAATAGCAAGTCGCCTTTCTTCCGAGCTGAAAATACAGTAACTCCGTGTTATCACTATAATACGATTAAAACTATTAGCAAATATGTAATTTTCTTCTGCTACGTGGATGCTAGCAAAAGTAGATTAGATGCCTGGAAAATTCGGCTATCCGCTGATAAAATTACGCTACCCATCTGGAACAGGCAGGTTGAACGTCTGGAAGAAGCGATTTCATCGCAGAAGAAATAGGATGCGCTGGCTTGTTGCTGGTGTAGCAATAATAAAGTAGGTATTTATGTAAGAACGCGACTGAGTTTCAAAGCATAGAAATACTGAAGTCGTCGATGGGTTTCCATAAAAAGAGATACAAGATCTACGAAATATCGGCACTATTTGAAGGAACTGGGTCCCCTTGCCACGTGCGTGAGAACAATAAGTCTAGCTCAATTTAGGCCTAACCTTTCCCTTCAAGTATTTTCCACCAATTTTAACATACGTCAGGGCAACCTAACCAATTTTTATGTTTATATATACTAAGTTAAACATATCTTGTAGAAAATTAAATTGGAACTAGGTTACAGACATTATTTTAAAAAAATTAGAACATTAACGAAAATATGATAAAGTAGAATTAAGGAAATGAAAAGCATACGAATGTTTTTTTTAACTAAACGTGGCCCGTCCAATAACACTCTATTACAGATAATTCGGAGAAATATTCGGACCTGGTTTGCTAACGTCGCAATTCTAAAATTCGTTGAAAGGAAAAATATGTTTTTGACGCTTTGTGATACTTCTTCGTTAAAAGGAAGAAGGTTTGAGCTATATACACACGTTTCCTCGATAAACTGAGCAGAGCGTGGTTCCTGACCGTAGACAGCCCCAGGTGCTGGCTCGACAATCACTTCTAAGGCCTGGTCGATATTCATTTCTAGTGCCTGGTCGATTGATGGTTCCGCCTGCGAAGCCTGCTGGTCTGTCGTGTCTGGAGCTCCGTCAACCTCTGACTCTGGCACCTGTTCGGCTGTACTTCTTTTAACCTGTTCAGCATCCAGGTCCGGAACAAGCTGGTCTTGCGGCGACATCTGACAGATAGACAGTGCCCTATACTCCAGCAGCCTTACTATTGATATATTTCACTTGCAACCAGAATGGTCGAGATGTGGCCAAGCCGACGAGAACCCACTTCATCATAAGGCTTACATTCATCTACAGTTACATTCAAGCAATAGTATACAAAAAATAAAGAGGGTAAGCATCTGGTATCGTTAACACCCGAGCGCATTCGCAACACACTTGTAACCTGTGTGCATTCGCACACCTGTGTGCTGTTCATCATTTTAATTGACCACAACATATATCTAGTATGGTGCAGACGCGTCGTGTAAACAGCCCTTCGTCACCACCTTCACAACATAATCGCAAAGGTTTACTTCAAATCTCAAGAAATACCGACCAAAGACCTCGAGAAATGTCACCTTTTTGGATGAAAATTTTCGTTGGGCCATTTATGGACACAGCTAATTCCAGCGCAATATTAATCATCCGTCGAGCATGATTTTATCTATAACGCCATCATATTGCCACTTAATGCAATGTGCTTACTTGGTGTCGTTAAATATGATAACTGATATCTCCTCTGCAGCACAGTGACATTTAGCGGTTCTGTCTTATAGCAATGCAAACGATATTACGGGTGTCAATTATTGGCCGATCGTCAGCACTAAAAAAAGGTATCATGTAAAAAACAGTCTTTGGTTATTAAAGAGTTAATAATTTTTCATCATTATGCTAAATTATGCCAAACATTTTTGAAAATTTAAGCAGTAATTCTAGTAATTGGATAAGGCGGTATGTGTGGTTTTAATACTGTGGACAACTTAAACTTGGCTCTAGGGCTCTCCTGCCGGAATGGTTAACCTGACTTTCTCCCTTTCGATTCACAAGGAGCGTTTTTCGAAATTGTGCAGCGACCTCTCTTCAAGTGTCTGGTTCTGTTTTGCTGTCGCTAACAGGACTCCACCGACACTCTTCTCCGTCTGCTATATTTGACTGCCTATTTGTGTGGCTAACCGCCACCAACTTCATCGTGCCACCCGTGTGAGCCCATAGTCCGGTATCAGCAACAGCGGCTGGTGGCGGCGAGCTGTTTTCACCGTGCATGAAGCCGATGGTGCCGAACCATAAATTGAGAAAAGGTAGTTTCTGCTCCTCCGTCTGATTAAATTGTACGAAGTTAAGCAACAAATCTGATCCGCAATCTAGTGCGTGTAGTTAATCGACATATTCTTGTGCGGTGGAAAAGTGGGGTTTTCAGCTGTGAGTCAAAAAAAAAGACCACACACAAGCAGGGAACTAAGTCTCGCAAACTGCCCGTATGAACAGTTCGTAAGCCTTGAAACGGTCATATGTTCTGGACCTGACACAATTAATAAGAACTATTTCAGTGCAAAATTCCCACACTGGTCACTAAATGGTTAGTGACATGGCACTGTTACTAGCATACCCGAAACCCCCATAAAAAAAACGTATTGTAATGTCGCCGAAATCATATCCAATTCACAAATGAACCGAGAAACTAGCTGGGCAGATGTCATCTAACGTGTCTGTATTTTTCTTTTAGGAATGCGTAGTTTCTTCATAACCCAAGTCAACTGCAGATTACGAGTACTGACTATCTGGCACGTGACGTCTACCTTGGGTCTCTGTTTTTCTGCATCGTGAGGTATGCAGACTGATACAGTTTTGTTGCTGGCGGCGGGTCTTATATCCATTATAGTCACCTGCGCTCTTCTTCTGCTTGTACTCAGAAGGTCAAGAAACAGTGATGGCACAGCAAGTCGACTTCACGTCAGACCCGTTCAGGTACCCCAATCGTTTTGCTGTCAGATCTTTATAAAATCACTTTTTGAAAGCTCCCCTCATTATTCTGAGGCGAACTCTGCGGAGTAGCTCAACAAAGCTTTTTGATTAAGGCTAAGCCAGCTTTGACTCTTCTAGTTAAGCTATTCGATATGGGTAATTATTTTACATGCGCTGTAGAACCATAGTAGATACCTAACCATGCAACGTGTTTTGTTTGGCATGAAGGTCGACTGCGATAACGCTGGCGTCGTCCGGCGGGCAGTGCGCGTACGTGGACTTCGTAATCGAACGGCACGTGAAGTCCAGGAAGAAGAGGCTGCGAGAGAGCGCGACGAACATTTGAGGGAAGTGTTCGAGGACAACAACGTCGAGATGCCCACTGGTAAAAAGTGATTTTTTTTGGGAAAGAGCGGGTCGTCTTTGTGGATTAGCAATGACATGCTTATGAGTGACTACCGGGTCTCTTGCAGTTGGCGATGTTGATGGTAGAAGAAGAGGCATGCCATTGACTAGAATGCAAAGATAAAGTTGAAACGAACGAAATAATGTATCGAATAATTGAGCAGTATACGCGATAAGGCGAATACTGGTGCTGAGATTATATGTAAAGCGTCTCGGTTTGGAAACAGTTTCCAAATGGTGCTAGAACAGTCGCCATGCCCTTCCTCTATTTAATTTTATACAACATGTGTTACCTAATTTCATGTCACGATAATTTCGGTTGTTAGGCAAGATTGGCACAAAGAAACTTCGAAAGCTTGAAGAAAAGGCAGAACGACGTCGCCTCCGAGAACTGGAACTTCAAGAAAGAGAGGTATTTAGGGGATTTTCGATGCGCTTTAAAAAGCATGTTCTGTTAGCATGTTCGGCTAATGGAAATTCAGATGGCGTAAATAGTTATACTCAAAAGTAACCTTCTACGAGAGTTTTAACTTAATTGAGCTTTTATTATGAGCACAGTGCCCAGAATGAAAAAAATCAGTTATACAAAGAGTTATACATTTGGGCCGTGCTCATCTAAAAAGGGTATAACAGCGTTATGCCTACCAAGTCGCGATTTAGACAACATATTTATCAAGCGGCATTGTAGCTTTCTTAAAGAGAGTACTTTTTTATATGTCCGGTCATTGTCGTCACAGGAGCGACAACAGAAACAGGCTGAAGAAGATGAACGTCGAAGGAAAGAAGAGCAGAAAAAAGAGGATGAAGAGAAGCGAAAAGAGGAAGAGCAAAGAAAGCAAGAAGAGGTCAGTTTCGGACGGTAGATCTATATATATATATATATATATATATATATACCCTTCAGGCCGTCAG
>MNPL01010542.1:11748-24527 GCA_002081605.1 Tropilaelaps mercedesae
TATTTAGAAGCACGTTATCCATCAACCGGCGACCCGGTTGTTATTTCGTAACTTTTCCCATTTTGTCACCCACAGCTAATATAAGGACATGCAATTAATTTTGCCCTGGATACTTCCTCAATGTTTACTAGCGGTCATATTTTACACAAGCTTATCCATTATACACTTCGGATTCTATTCTTTCATAAAAATGGCTTGTTCAAAACGTTACAAAAAGTTCCGTTCGTGTAGAGCGTAGTTTGTTTTATAGCTTGCGTGCAGATTTCTATACACCAATACATAGTTAATGAGAATTTGTACTGTGGGTTAATAATGTTTTAGGAAAGAGAACGCCATGAACATGAGGAGTATCTCAAGATGAAGGCGGCCTTCGCAGTTGAGGAAGAAGGCTATGATGAGGTAACTATCATCTTCATTACATACGTAGCACCTTATTCAAACTTCATAAATGTTAAATGTTGTTTTTAATGCGTTTTTTCTAGCGTATAATGTACCTGTAACGTCTCTTTGTCTGTCATTAGTTATGACGAGCATTTCAGACAAACAGCAGTTATCTGTAACTCAAGGCACCTTTATATTTAACCCTCTACGAACGCTACCTCCCAGACACGCAAATCACGTCATTTTTAGACTACCTACTAAATTCTATGTTCTAGCAACAGCTGAGCTCTTATGTAAGGTCCTGCGTTACGTGCTACTGTCGATCTTATACCATAACATTCTATCTCGTTGTAATTGCGTGTAAAATTTTTCGCTTCGCATTAGAAGGATGATCTGAACTCATCGCAAAAACTGAGCGAATTTATTGCGTACGTCAACGATCAGAAAGTCGTTCAACTGGAGGACCTTGCCGCTCGCTTCAGATTGAAAACACAGGATTGTATTGACAGGTAGGTGTGCTTCTGAATAATAGCCTAGTATCAAATAGAGCAACTCAGGCGTCGTTTTCTGTTGAAACAGTATGTTTATTTTCTGAAGGTCGAGATTAGTGTCTCATTGTTCGTGCACCCACCAACAAACTAATTTTAAAGATACCAATTTGGTAGAGCATGTTGAATTTAAATGAACATTTTATAATTCAATGTGATGTACAATGCACCGGTATATACAAATAATGCTTCTTGTTTTTCATTATAGTATGTTACACCGCTTTGTTTGGTTTATTTCTTGCTTACAGAATTCAGCGCCTTCTGGAAGATGGAAGCCTATGTGGCGTTATCGATGATCGAGGTAAATTCATATCAATCACTCGAGAGGAACTCGAAGAAATAGCCCGCTTCATAAAGGTACGACTCGTTATGAGGGAGAAGCTAATATTGATTTGATAAGGAGTCCACAGTGCAATGCCTGAGCAGTGTTTGCTTTTGTTTGTGGACTTCTGAACAGCGACAAAAGGGCTAGTTTAGTCTTATGTGTCCATGGCGCTCTGCAGTCGTTCACAGAGCCTTTGCTTTATACCAATGCTCAGTTATAATTATTTCTCGATTGTAACCTCATTTTTCACCGCCAAGTTTAACGAAAGTTTCGTATAATACACTGTCATGCCAGTTCCGTAGCTATTCAAGTTTAGTTTTGACCTGCACACGACGACAGACGCTTTTGTTTAGAATAACGTGAGCGTCCGATCTGGCTGTGGTATAAGAAATTTGAATTTTGTTGTTTATCACTGAAATTCAGATTCGTGGCCGAGTTTCGATTCAAGAACTCGTGGAAAATAGCAATCGTCTTATAAATCTCGCGTCCACCTGATATTGGAACTGCTGGAACCGGAGAGACCATGAGATAAACTCCAAGTGATGGATGGAGTAATCGTTGCAAGATTCAACAGCTAGCGCTGGTTAAAAATGCCGTGTTACGATCACATATAATTATTTGTGAAAACGTTACGATATTATGTAAATTATGTGAACAAGTAAACTGCAATACGAAAAGAAACACACCAGGTCAATACTGTACAACGGTTTATTACTTGTCGCTGCTCGATTATGACACTGTCGCTTTTCACAATGCCAAGATTCGACACAGATAAACTTTAGATACGCAGTTCGTGTGTATAAGAATTGGCTTTGGTTCCATGATGAAAACAATCTTACTAAGCAGAGGACATAATGTTCATCGATAATTGAGTCACTAATAACCTTTTCGGTGATTTGAAACGAAGCATACACTTTACCATTATAGCGTACAATTCTTCAAAAAATCTGTTGTCACGCAGTTCTGTCCATGCACTCAAACCAAAAGTGGACCTCTTTAATCACAAAACAGAGAAACAAACGCCGAATTCTTCCGCTCATACGATTAGACATTCATTTCCTGACTAAACTAGCTCTGTGCCGTTTCTTCGACACACACAATTCCAGTTACGTCTTGCGTTACACCAACACTGTTAAAATCAGCAATGATTATGACAATGATAATAATCAGTTTATTGCTAGAGAGGTCTAGCAAAACTCTCCACGACCAATACTTTCTCGTAACGCAGTACCCATCTGTTTCAATATACTCTGTTCCACTGACTGCCGATTGAGATTTTGCTAGTGGTTTTGTTTTCAATAATCTTCGTTTTTACACCTGAGTCCTTTGGGTAAGACCGCTTCACAACAACAAGGTATTGCTTCAATCGATAGCTAAGGCATTTACCATGGGGAAGATTGGCTCCGAGTCGGTGGGAGTGCGACAAGATTAAGTCTATCCGGAGCTTGATCTGAACAAATTCGTTCCTTTGCTCCAGTAGTTCGGGTAGAGTCACCGTGCGCAGGTCGATGCAACTATACAAGGCACGATGACTGCTCAATTCATCTCGAACCTTTTCGTTCGGTGATATAAAAAAATGAATCCGCTAATCGAACCTAAGGCGGACAATGTTCCACGAAAAACGGGAGCACACACTCAAATATTGTACTTGGGATAGGGGAACTCAGAGGATGCGAGCGTCTTGTAAAGGCTGGTCGTGTTTTAAATATCTTATTTACGTTAAACAATTCTGCTGACCCTATCTCATAGCATTACTAAGAATTGTTGTTCCTTCATCATGTATTAGTATAATAGTACTTAATTATCGACGAATGATGCCGACACAGCTACAAACGGAATAGCGTCAACTCGTCAGCAAGAACAAAAATCAAACGAAAGGAGAGAAAGACGCCGTATGAAGTTTCATCGGCGTGTACAAGAAGGTAGAACCCGTGAGATTAGCTGCTGCCGAATGTAAATAACGTTTGTTTTCTTTTCAAATCAACGCCGCAAATATCTCTATACATAAACAAGGAAAACGACCTCGTAAAGGCAAGGCCAACTATAGGTATTGTGATGAATGCCGCAATTCTTTTTGGACATGCACGCATTTGTGTTCGTGTGTATGAAATCGGTGTTACTTGAATGAGCAAACAATCCGATCAATAAAAAAAGTAAAGTAAAGAACAAAAATATTAAAGCAAAAAGAACGAATTTACACAGCTATATCAGTCTCGTATAGGTATATGTTTCTCTTGTTCTCTTTAGCCCCTCAGTTTTCTGCCTCCCACCCCCTTTCGCTCTCTCTTTGTCTTTCCCTCTGCATTCACTACACTAACGATAAGAGTAGAGCCCTTCATAGTACAATTTCGCTTATTAGGTCATAGTCTACAAAATCATGGCCTGCTCAATCGGGGGCCGTGAAAATGTTCCAAGGTTTCCACATCAGGTGTGTGCATTTTTAATGCGTTTGTATCACTGGATCTTCCGTGCTGTTGTGGTTTTTTGGGGGGTTGGACACATGGATGGGTTTAGAATACAGCCAGGTTGGGATCCCCGGCGAGCTTAAAGAAAGCGGGAAAAACTGTAAAAAATCACTTATCGCCTAGGTGCGCTTTAGAGGAATGCATTCAGTCGTCTAGAATATCGTATCATAATATGCTTGGTCGGTTGACTTTTATCAAAATCGTTGTGGCGATTTGTGGCACAGTTTTGTGGTAACGATGAATGCTGATGATCGTGACGATTCGAATTTTGTCGCGTATTGAATTTCCTGTATGGCTCGTGACGAAGTAAGCACGTCGGTAGCCAAAACCGGGTCCATGTCCTTCACGCTGTGGCAACAGGGACACCAGCCGAAAGTAACACGCGGCTTCAGAGTCAACCGACGATTATTTGAATTTATCATGTCACATTGTCGAATCGTGTTCCGGAAGGAGGCGATGATCTGTAAGGTCTCTCTGGAGATAAGTATACAGCCATTGCTCACGTCTCACACGCCGTAATTCATTGAAAAATTAATTAACGCGCGGTCACTGGTATCGACAAAAAGACGCACGTAGAGACACACAGACAGAATACCTCGTGATTGTCCGGTACCTGCTATCGGTCTTACTCGATTCTCGAGGACGAGTCACTCGGTCATCTCATCTCTCACATTCAGTCAGTTCCCGACTAGCTCAAGCTATTGCTCAGTCAATCAGTCAATCAATTCAATGTGTATCTCCACCTCGTTCATTATTACAATGCTATTCATAATAATATGCGCTAGTATAGTAACAAACCAAATTACTGCATCATCTTGCAGCAGGAGTTCTGATTTTTGTTCGGAAACTGGCTGAGTTCAGGTGCCGCGGGGCCGGACGCCGAGTACCTGAAACGCACAACGGAACGAACGCATAACAATTTTGCAATGCTATTATCACTCTAACAGAAGAATTTCGCTATGTAGGGCTTTGAAGGTCACCGTGAAGTTTGTTACAGCAGTAACAGCGCTGCAAAATTTAACCTCTAGCAGTCATATCAGGCACATATTTATACCGACCATGCCGTAAGACAGTGGAGAACAGCCGTTCGCAAATATACTTCGACAGCTTCCTTTACTCAAAATGTCTTTACAGTGCTAGTCAAAAAGTTTGAATGTTTCGTCACGTCGTCGGCTTAGAAATTATCCAGGACTCAGTTTGTAATCACCTGCATAGTTGAAAATTTAAATAACATATTATTTCGCAATAGGCTACAAACCTGGATGCCCGTGCCTCCTGTGTTAGTCTGTGCGCAATTTCGGTGAAAAGTTTCTCCACGTTATCCGCCTCCTTGGCCGAAGTCTCGATAAAGTACATGTCGTTTCGGCGTGCGAACTCTTCACCTATGTGTGTCGGAATTTCCCTGTCATCGCGGTCGATTTTGTTGCCTGGAGGTAACAACCGAGTCTATAGTTGAAGACAAAGCAACGTATACAGATATCTCGTCTCAGAGAAATTGTGTATTAAATATAGCCACCGTGAGCCTCGAACAATGCGGCCATACATGTCAGTGTCGCCGCTGTCTTCTCGCCTATACCGGTCGCTGTCTGATCTTACTGACGTTTTCGTAAAAACGTTTCCGGTCTTTGCTTACATCCTTGCTGCGGTGGGCGTCATAGAAGCCATACAATGGAATTTGATTTTCGCGCCTAAACAGTTGGTTTTTGAAGCACATATATAAAATATATTCAGGACGACTTTGGTATACAAAGGAAGCTCCTTCAGCCACTTAGTGTCCTTGATCTAAGCAGTTAAACAATACTACATGGAGTAATATTATAATATTTTATTAATCCGGTTTTCAAGAATTATTCCTTGGTGGCTGGAACAAAATATTAAATAGGGTTCTATATTTTATCATAGGTTCTGCTGCCCGTTTCACTCATATATTTAAAAATTAATTTGTAGACTGGCTATTAAGATAAAAAAGATTCACCCGAAAGAGAAATAGCATTTAGTTGTTGGAGCAGCTGGTCACCTTCCTCTGAACGATAATAAAATAGATTTTCTTTCAGGCATCTGTAGTCGGCAGGCAGACCCAATCGTCTGAACGACTAATGGCGACCGAAATTAAATTTCTCCGTTGTAGTAATCTCTCTTCACGTCTACGGGAAGTGCCTCTTTGTTTGCCCAATCCTTTTACCACTACTCTATTGTGTGTGTGTTTGAATGGTGCCCTACATATTTTAGGATGCTTCCTCACAAATGTCTTCTACAGAGCCCGGTCGAGACGTACAACCAACAACAGTGTCTTGGAAACATCTAAAACTGGACAGCGGCGGTCTGTGGGGGCAGTGTGTGTGTGTGGACACACTGCAAATAAATATATCCGTTCGCACTGTTTACCCTTGGCGAATTTACGTAGCCTACTTCAAAGCGTCGGTAAGGGTCTGCGATGCCGTCGGACTCCTGCTGGGCAATGGAGCGTCCAGAGGAACTGGATAGGGAGTAGGAACACCCCGGAGAAAGGGTAGCAAGCGACCGTACACTTCTAGTAGGTTGGACCTATCTCCGGAGAAGGTCGCTTTTTCCTCTCTGGCGATGCGAGCAATGCTGTTAAAGACACGCTGCCTTCCTGGCTATCGACTTGATAGATGATAGAAGAATGTTTCTTCGTTTAGAGATGTCTATTTCTTGCCTCGAGGCGTGTGATCACCTTTAAATCTTCGTGGAAGCTCGGCGTGCCTGAGTTCGACGAACCAGCATTTTCGTGCAGTTGACTAAACCGCTTATCAATAATCATAGAGAGCCCATAGGGAAGTCACGGTTTAGATCGCTAGGTAATTCGCCATGGCAATGCTGAGTGCCGCTTTTTCACTTGGCATAGTGAAAAACCTGTATAAACCTGAGACTACCACATCAACAGCAAATACTGGTTGCACAGAAACTACTTTCACGGACAATAGCTAAGCATTAAGAGGGTTTCGACTTTGATATGATTACAGTGGCGGCGTGTTTCAAAGTATGCGATAGGCCCGTCGAGACATTAAAGTCATACATGGTTGAACGGAAAACCATGCTAGTATTGGATATACACGTCAAAAACCGCCAGAGCCAGACAAAATCACCTTCTTGTTTTCTAGCGAAGACCAAATGAAGTGGGTGTATGTCGTGAGTATAAAGATTAAAAGGGTAGAGCATCCTGGATCAAGGATCCACGGTATCCTGAAATGGGGCTGTTACAGAATCGAAACCAATAGCAAATCGTTAATCATTAAGCATCTCGGTGACGTATCTACTAACCAACGACAGCGCGGAGAACTTTTGGACTAGCGTATTGTTCGATCTCACGGAGCCAGTCGGGCAGACAGTCGAACGAAGGCTGCGATGAGATGTCGTAGACGAGGACGAGGGCATGAGCGCTCCGGTAGTAGCTCTGCGTGATTGAGCGAAACCGTTCCTGGCCCGCCGTGTCCCAGATTTGTAGCTGTAAGCGAAGCCGACCAGAGACACATCAACGGCAGCCATTTCGAGCTACGAGTTAGTGCTACGAGCTAATATGCGGAGTGTGCCGAGACGACAAGGGAGAGAGAGAGAGAGAGAGAGGTTTTAACAAGCTTTCGACAAGTGAGAAACGATAAAAGTTGTTTGACATCACTTTATGGCCTGTTTACAGCAGATATGCTGGTGTACGGAGTCGCCATTGAAGTATATCCTCTCAAATCACGAGTTAGACCGAACATGCACTGAGCTGCATAGATTTTCTATCCGTGTCAAAGTTAGAGCCTAGAAAAACAATTTGAAAGACGCAATTACCTTGACTTTGTCGCCGTCTACTTCAACGGTTTTAATCAGGAAGTCCACGCCAATGGTCGCCCCTTGGCCCGGCGGAAACATTCCCTGCAATTGACAAACACATAAAGATTCAGCCATCATGTTACAGCAGATACGGAGTGATGCTGCGAATTTCCAATAAGAATGCACTACGCTATCTGCGCCCGTCCCAAAAACGTCCTTTCATTGCGTCTCGTATAAAGCATGCCGGGATGCCAAAGGCTCAACAAGTCATGCGACTTCATGCGAGATTTATCGAAACCTATTCATGGCCGTGGAGCGGTGTCGGCGGGCCACACTTCGACCGAAGAGTCATCCATCTCCAGTACGAGACACTGACACGGTCTAGGAACGCTGGCAGATAGGAAAAACCTTCTAATTTCAGCGTTGCCTTTCCTGTCGAGTGAGTTGCCGTTTGCGAGCTGATAATATTGCACAGCCATAACGGCTGGCGAGGCATTGCAGGTGACTCTCCGTGCACGAGTGCTTGGGGGCTTGGCCATACCACATTGCCATATCACATGGCCCGTACAGCCAGTCGAACAATCGTGTTTGTTGTCAACTTAATGTTTCCGTCCACCAAACATTTTGTTAACTCTGGCTGCAATGACGCTACCCGTAAGATTTTGCAGGAATCGGTAAGTCGTCAAATTAACTCTTAAGTTACTCTCTCAGCCACTAAAAGGCGACAGAATGTTGATAGTAATAACCGATGTCGATTCGTTATATATTCATAGTGTCCGCTCGCATTCTCCCGAAAGTAAAAGGCGCAAAACGCAAAACTGGGCTAAGTTCAGGAGGCACACGCCGGCTATCGGATGTCGTCTGCAACGTGAGACGATGGTTGATCGAAGAACATTGAATAAACAAAATTGCATTTTCCCTCCTCCTCTTTCTGTCGATGCTTTCGTGTGCATTCCGTAAGTTGCCATCACCTATGCGACCAGACTAGGGTCGGCTCAGGTTTCTTTTCCTATTGGTTTGATGACCTTATAGTTAGGCAGTTGTTGGCTACCACAGCTAAGGCGGCATATGACGCTTCTGATACATAAACGGCAATCATCCAATTACCCTCAGGAATGATGCAGCCATAACGTGGCCGTCTATCGCTCACCTGGACTAGGATTGAATTCGGGACTTGCGAAAAAAACGAATTTTCGAATGGGCTGTCATTTGACCTGACAAAAAAAAGAAATAAATGGTTAGGGTTCATAATTACCTTTGTGCAGTTAATAAAAATATACATAAAAAACGCACTACTGCCAGACGGACCGTGCCACTACGTTGTAAGAACTGAGCGCCTCTAACAGACCACGACAACTGACCTTAGTATAAGGAATTCGTATATATTTCACACGAATACAATTCGGAAAAAATGTTCAATCATGTTTGACACGTTAGTGTCGATCCCACCTATAAAAATGTTTGCAACAAACTTAAGTTGCTCTAGGAATTGGCAAAGCATCGAAAGGCTATTTTCTGTGGTGCCGTCTAACAAGACGTTAGCAACGTAGCTAATTCGGGTAGCTTCCATGCGAGTGATGGTTACGAATGTTACACCAATGCAGTTGTATCCGTGATTCAAGGCCCTATCAGCGGTGGTAAACGTTGGACGGTGACGCACGATCCTCGAAAGACGTTGATTTTCACGTAAGCAGGTTTACGTCGTCCCGTCAATGGATTAAATTACTTGTTCTTTGATTTTAATCTACTAGGTTGTAACCTTCAAGGATGCCGCAATTGTAGTAGCGCGTTCTGTCTATCAAACAATTCGAAGCTTGATCTTAACATCGTCCAAGTATGGCTTTTGTATAGCTCAATAAAAATAAGACAAGGAGAAATACCAACAGGGCCACATACACAAACGTAATCTAGTCAATGAAAACTATGTAATAAAACTTTATAAACAAAAGAGCACGAACGTAACTAACTTAATGACCAGCAACGAAGACCCAAATGACTTTTATACGAGCGCGTACACCCATCTTCTGTCAAGTGTCCGACTACAAACGCCAAAGCGTCAAATCCCTATGGCAGCGGGACGTGTAACGCTATTGAAATCTGTCGAATGACATTGTCACAGGTCTTACAAATTCAAGCCCCCTTTCGACGAATAATTCGCCGGTTATTTCGCGATGACAGCTCCCTAGTGCCGTAAAGTTTGTTTGGCCGCCTGGCCAACGATGTTTCAGCATGCCATGATCGTAGAAATGATCGGTCGAGCGCGAGCAAAGGCATTTGTTTTTCGCCGTCCGATGCCGCCGTCAGTATCGAGTAGCGTGTGTCTGGCCAATTGCTTTGGTTCCGGAAATGGCAGAGCTCTGTCAACGGTGCCAATATCGACTGAAGCCCGACTTCTCCCATCTACGTTTGCTGGAAAATGAGGATGCTCGTTGGGATAGTTGGATGGGGGTCTAGTTATCTAAAATGCTGGTTTCTGCTCATCCATTCTTTCCAGATGAAATTCACAGTCTTCCAGCCTTCGGAAAACTATGTGAAATACTCGTGACGATTCTTGCGACGCTTTATGGCACTCTGGTCGGAAACGAAAAATTGCGAAAAAACGCGAACGTATACTGTTTTTGAACCACTGTTTTTGAACGGTTTACATGGCTTGCATAAACTGTACACACATACATGCACGGGGGCAGTGTCGAATCAAGCGATGCACCGTCGCACTGGTGTTCACTACTTTCGCAGCTGATCGGAGGAGGGTTGTAAAATTGTCTCAGGCGATGACGCGGTTATGTGGCTCTATGCTGCATTAGATATACTCGGGAAGACTTTCGCCAGCAACGGAAGAGAAGGTACGAAAAAATGACAGATTACTACTTATGCGTCATCATCGTCTAGGACTACTCTGATGAGACCTCTAAGAAGTAGCTTAATTGATCGCAGATAAATTAATCGAGCAGATACAAAGGCCGGCAGTTGATTGACTTGACACCCAAATGTTTATATCGACCAATGGACATGGGTAAATATAACGGACGGTCGATTGTTTATTTGACGAAGACTGAAAGAAAGTGACTACGTACACGTGCCAATTACAGATAAAGGGAAACATCCTCAAAAACACGTATCTTATTTTTGCCGTCTAAATATCCTGAAGCGGCCACAGGTTTCACTTTACTTCCTCTTCCCCTATCACTGGAATCTTAAACCATAAAATCGTTCGTTTTGCCTACTCATCTATGTGTGACGAAAAGCGTTGGGAGCTAATTTCTGATTTGTATGCGAATTCCCACTCCAATGGGCAGAAGTAAAAACAATACCTTTCTGCCAATGTTGAATCCGTCTGTTAGCCGGTTTGGCCGATAATTAACTACAAGCAAATTTTGCGCCTCGAGGGACCGATCTCAGACTGAAATGACGCTTTCTGGAGCACGCGGAAATGCTTACAGAGGGTTTTTTGTGTGATACCGAAGGACTTTGAACATTAAATGCTAGCAAACGCAAGATAGCATTTGTATAACCTATGTCCGGTAAAATGCAGCTTGACGATGATTATATCAAAATGACTTCGTATCATTATTACTTTTACTGCTATTCCCAAAAGTCCCAAATGAGGCCTACGGAATAGTTTCCCCTTTCGTTTGGTCCTGGGAAACTGAAGCGAACTCTTTCTCCTGTGCTTAGCCAACCTCCCGTGCTATCAAACAAGTTTATCAACAGAGATAGTATGGATTCCTGCTAGAAACTTGACAACGCATTTACCATCGCGGAACAAATAGAAGAGCCTTGCTACTAACCCCAGTTTTCAGTAAAGCATAAATTTTGATCATGAAGTGGCAAAAGCATGCAAGACCATGCCCAAGATCTCCGAGCGCGACCAGAACACGGGAAGCCGGCTATAGAAATACTGCCAATTGCAAGTCTGACAGAGAAAATAAGGGCAAGCAGAAGCCGATAACATCATCCATAGCAACGACACGTGAAGATGATCTTCAGAGGTTTAACAGATCTTCTTGTTAGTCTTTTCGAACACTGATGATGGGAGTGGCTTTTGGGCCCCTACCGCATGGAGCATATATTTTTGACAATTCAGTGTGTGCGTTTGTCCAAAACGCTTACAACACAAACGCGGATGGCGGGTGATGCACCGCCGTAGCTGTAGTCTAACGCTCATCAGAAGATCAACTCATAGGGACGTCCAGATGCAACACCGGTCAGCAATTCCATGTTTCACAGAAACCAGTATTCTCCGATTCTTACTTATGGGAAGCGCTCAGTGGAGCCGATTTAAGCTATAATGTCCATAGCATCAGCTAGTTCGTCCTCTTAGTGACTAAGTAGCCGTAGCCGAAATACGAGTTTCCTATCCATGTGAGTCTGGACGAATTGAATTCTGCCCCGTGTACGGCTCGCCACCCACTCAACCTCTCGGACATACAGTTTGCCGACAAGGGCTCTCGCTTGGCTCAGCGGGACGATACTTAACTGTAGGTTAGCTCAGGACGGTCGACTCAGGCCGCTGGCCAGTTTGTTTTGCTTGATTTCGCCCAACCGTAGATGTATGTCTATAGGTCATTTCTGGTTTCTACAAAGCGTCTTTTCATTGCCGCTTCTACCCGTTCGGATGATCGAAATGTGACGACCACGCAACACCAGCCGCTATCCGTCTCGCTTTCGCACGCCTATCGCTTCCGATGTCTGACAATTTTACACAGCTGCAACGGCTGTAAACGCCGGCCGACGTTCCTATCTAGTCCGGTACGGTGGCGTCCAGCCGAAATCGAGCTCCATATGAGCTATCTGGGCTTGCGAGCGGCAGGTCAGTCGGACGGGGTTGGCGACAGAAAAATCGACGCTGCCCATGTTGGTGTCCCGTTGGTCATCCATTAGTAGCTGAACGAGGAAAGGGCACTGGTGTAGAGCTGCAAACAACGGCACTGCCGTCGACCGTTGCTAATCATCACGTTCGCACGCCATGTAACGGTTTGCCGGGATGGGGGAAGTGCAAGAGGCCTCGACGGTTTTCGGGCCTCGCTCTCTCGACCGATGTGCAACGCTCGAGTATTGGCCGCGTCTGTTGTCTCGTCATACGGCTGACTACTGGGACTCGTCCGTTGTCGACGCCGCCAACACAAGAAGATTTACAGGTTACTTCTGGCAACGATACGGCTCGCGCCACGATGACCCGGTCACCGATATTCGCTGCCAGCTGAAAAAACCGAGCGAAGGATGACCCGCCGGTAGGACCGCGTGACTGTTTAGTGACCGCAAGCCCCAGTCCAAGGTGGTGAG
>MNPL01010546.1:9607-23638 GCA_002081605.1 Tropilaelaps mercedesae
TCTTTAAAAAAAAATTAAAAAAAAGAGAACAAGGAGGCGAAAACGGGAATTTCAGGGTTTTACCCAGCATAATGGCTCTCTTGCTGGTATTACAGCGCACACCCTCCAATTTGATTTCTTGTTTCGAAGGAATGAATTGTTTCACTAGGTGGCAAAACAAGAGTCATTTCAAATAAATTTTACGCCACCCTGTAATATAATTTGGCGAGTCATATCCATACACGCATAAGACCAACATACCAGCTATATATTTGTAGTATAGGCTTGTCCTATATTGCAACTGGTGCACTAAACAGGGTACTTGGTTATTTTATTTCTTTATTTCCCCTTTGACCTTAGTGTGTCGACCATTTGTCATCTAATGCTTCACATTTTTGTGCGCAAATTCATTGTCACAAATTGGATAAACGTTAGGTGCCTACACAGACGTCTTCTCATGAATCAGAAACTATCAAGATCTTATGCGTGAGCATTTAGTAATAAAAACTACACCCAGAACAAATAGAAACACCTTCACCCTAAAGTACAACGGACATAGTGAGGCTCCGAAAACACAAACCGAGTATGCGAAGTGGCTAAGACTATTGACAGCGTGCGTAGCACACTCAGCTAGAGCTATATTGGACCCCAGCAAGGAAGGCGCTATATATATATATATATATATGGTACATAGGGCATAAAACTTGAGTGCATTTCTTAAAAACCACATGCATAGATGTAACGGGAACAAAATTGCCAACCAGCATTACCCTACATACACTGAAGCAGTTGGTTTTGTTATTACTAATTATTCTTTAGTACATTTAGTCCTGTGTTGTTACATATGTTTGTAAAGATCCCTGAGTGTACATACCATATGTTTTACATAAGCATGGGCCGAACTTTTGGGGCTCGCACCCTGTAAAACTGCCCTGAGGGTCTCTTCCTCAAGGCCAAGGTAAATTCATATTGTCATGCTTAGACCTACCACTATTTTTGCGCTCTACTACAAACGCTACCAAGCTATCAATTGTTGCTAAGGCTACTCTACAAAGAAGGGTCTTCCTTTTCTTGTGTTGATGGTCTTAAGATGGGTATTCAGATGAAGGTTTCGGTGATCATCACTAAACAAAAGATACTACGTCGGTCAGTACCACCGACGATGTTAGATTATAGTGATATTAACGCTATGCGCACAGTCGTCCGTCCACCGAAGGACCATGATGAAATAATGCTTGTATAAACTTTCAAACCACGTTTACACATAGTACATATCCGCCTCTGGCATTAATGCGTATTCGATTTATTTTCTTCCATCCGTAGCGTTTGGAGTGCGGTGGTATGAGGTCGCTTCATTTCTTAGCTTTGTGCTCTTGAAGCTGCTGTGCAGCTGTTTTCTCCAACACAAGTGGCGGTTCCCTGCCATTGAGTAAATGCACAGTTGGTTTCGGTTCAGTGTTAATCACACGATGATGAAAGCAACATTCATGTCCCTTTTTTGACTCTTCGCCAACGGAATAACAAACAGAAACCTGGTCTTGGTGAGATTCCAACTGACGAAGTGCAAAACCATACAAATCATCGTCTCTATTGTCGTTTTCTGTTGTCTGTTTATTCTCGGTTTTAAAAATTTCCTCGTGAACCATTTGTACAGCTACAAAACGTCACTGCAAATACCGATTTACTAGTCGGGGCCAGCTCAATATGAACTCGGACGTGGTAAACGGGTCCACACCGCTCTAGGCGATTTTAGAAAGCCTCCTGTGAACTACTGGAGCCTACAAGTCAACCCCATACTTCATCGGGTTTGTCGATTTTGTAGTGAGAACAATTAATACTTTACTGACTGAGGTCTGCAGGTGGCGTCGAACCATCTTATTAGGCATTTCTTTACGGCGGTAAATTTTTTTAACTAAGTGACATAAATAGGCGACTGAAAGGTGTTTTCCAGTCGTGTAGTCGGTTGCTCACCTAACCGTTTAGGCATGTTGAAGACGCGATTCAACGACGGGTTAGTGTTTCCATTTAACCTAATGTGACTGAGGAGCCTATCCACAGAGACCCCCTCTACATAATTGCTGTGCTTTCGAAAAAACAGGGACTATCTTCTCTGATTACTTGGGATACTCATCGGTTTTGTACGGCAGTTTTTATAAACACTGTTGGACTATTGCTTGTCTATTGTGTTTAGCTTTTTCCTGGTCCAAGTGTCGATATGAGGTCTTACGTCATCTCCCTTAAAATGTGATTAATTTGCAACGTCGCACTAAGTTGTAATAAATGTTTTCAAAGGCTTAACTACGTGTAAACCACAAAAATAGCTTTCTTAAATCTCAAATGTGCCTATGATGTATGCCATAATACATTACTTGGAACGAGTTGCCGGGAGATGTTGAAGATGAGCTCTTAACAGATACCTTTGACAAGACGAATCCGCCAGTCTGGCACTCTAGTTTGCCGTAATACATCGAATATACTTGCTTATAGGGCCAGTATTACCGTAAATACTTCTAGTATGTTATGCTCACATATTCTCTACTCGAACTTTAAATGCGCAAATAGATCCATTGAGGCTCCTTCCCATACGATGTCAGCACGCTCAGTAGGTTGGGTTACCAGCTTCAAATTCACTATTTTATTTTGATATTTTTTCGTTTTTGTATGACGATAACTTGGCTGTTTCGCAGATCTAGTTGTTAATTTTCTGTAAGGATGCTTTAACGTTATACACTCAGTTTGAACTCCTTTGATCGATCACAGTTTAAGGAGGTCCGAGCGGTGCCGCAAAACTTTGAAACTAGCGTCGCCGCGGTTACAAAAACTGGCCACGATCTCAAAGCTCTAAATGATCCTAAACATCGTTTTGAGCGGCCGTAATCCATCGTCGTTGCGACGTCTGCTTCTAGGCCAGAGACCAGTTCATCGCATTGTAAGTCCTTTCCACTTCCCAAAGCGGCAACTTTTCGCTGCGTACTGCACAATGCTAAGCATCTGTCAATTAAGCTTCCACATTCGATTCTACACTGAGGGTCGCTGAGTTCCTGTAGCTTGTTTAGCTTAGGATCAAGTTTTCCACCAGTATTTCACCGGTCCGAGTAGTTTTGCTAAATCAATTATAGAAGAATGTCAAAGTCCAACACGGATAAGTGATAACTGAAGAAATTAGCTATATAATCATTATTATTGTTCTTATCAAGGTAAGAAATTTCCAAACTAGAGGACATTTTCACACAGTTCTCACCCGACAATAACCTTCTCCAAGGGTAAGCAATGTTGACATGTGCTTTTTATAAATATGTAAGCAAGTGGTCACAAACAAGTGGTCGAAAGCTGGGGATAGTCCTGTCCAAACTGAGTTCATTAACAGATTCGAAGTGCGCAGGTAAATATAAAAGCTACCATCCAAGTGCCTCCATTATGCTGATTGTAACACACTGAAATACCATTTAGTAACGACTACCAATGTTTATCGGTGTAATATAGAATTGGATAAATGAGTTTCACGCCACATTAGAGGAAAGCTGTCCACAAACTACAGTGTTTCCTGCTTAAAGAGCACAAACTTCTTCTAATCTCAATAAACTATTGATATTCATTTAGGCCGCACATTTAGAGGATCGCATTGTGGTAAAGCCTATAGATAAATACATACAATGGGTTGGCAAGAAAATTATATTTTACAGATTGGCGATTTCTCCGATGAGTTAAAGAATTGTAAGCGTGTTTTGCCTCGACGGCAAACAAAGCACAGGTTTACCGAGGGACTACACAGGCAAGCGTGTCGAGATGTGTATTTAAAGCAAATACTTACACAAAGAAAAGCACAGCCTAAATGACTTGGCCGTGTAGGCTTTAATCATTTATGCAAAAAAACTAGTTGTTACGAAAGGCAAATGGACTGTAAGAGTATCCTGCGTGCCTGGGAGTTTTTTGCGTACCGCCAGTTTATGGTATGCCTTACTAATAAACGTCGTGTTTTTATGAATTTATGATTGAAATAATTCGTCTAGATAAATACTAACATACATTGTCCAGCTGGTGACACAAACTGAAAATACTCCTTTAGATATGAGACTAAGCAAAATCGGTAATCTTCTTCATTGTACAGTATTGTCGTTCCTCAGGTGGAACATATCTTGATTAAGTGACCTAATTGCGAAACAGTTCCTTCCTTACCAATGGGTTTAATTCCCACGTAATGTATGTCACATTCGTAATAAACCCATTGATTCATGAAATAAATTCAAGTATGAACTTAGCGTATCCAGCCGGTGGACATGAGGTGTCAAATGTTCTTAGTGCCTGCAGGATCATTCTCGCAAATGAATAAGCATCGAGACGCTGAATAACAACCAGACAATTTATTCGGCATTGCCTTCCCAACTGGTTCATTGTCTAAACTGTATACTTAGAAGTGCAAACGTATTTTTTACATAAATCTATACCATTTCGATACCTCGTGCGAGATCCAAAAGGCTGAAAACAGTTTTCTCACTCTGGATTTCGAAATTTCGCGCAAACTTCTTCAATACTGAACATTGCATTTCTCTGTAGGAAATGTTATGCAAAGAGATCTTCAGGAAAAATCTGATAAGGCTAGTGTTGATTGTTCAGAAAATTTTTTGCTAAAATCCGCACAGAGGAGCTGGTACTTTTAAGTATACGACATGTTCGGACTGTGCCCAAAAATGGCGTATCAAAGCCGTCGTACATCTTTTAAAAATGTTTCTGGTTCGCGCAACCACTCATTAATAGCCATCTCGATTTATCTGTTTCATTAAATAATAAAGCATTGTTGGTTAACATGTAAAAATGCAAAGTGTTATGACGGACCTCGAATAGCTGCCTTCTAAATCGTGGTAATAGGTAGACCTATGCTCATAGTAGTGAGAGATAGTAAACAAGAGGTAGATTATTTAAAAGTACTAGCAGCAACAAACGCTATGTTGAAAACTGCGGAAATAACCATAGGGATTCGTTTAGCCAGATTAAATACTTAAATACTCCCTGAACTGGTATCTCGACCGTTATGGATGCCGACGAAGCTACATTGGTTTACCCAGCCGTGATATCATCATCAAAACAACTCAACGACTGTGAGTGGTGCTCATTTGTGCATAAGTATCCGTTTTTTATAAACATTTTGTTGACTTTGATTCTTACCTTGAAGCTGCGCAATTATTTGGCGGTCTTAACCCGGAACTGTACCGCGAGGAGCGAGACTCCGACGAATTCGTTTTCCCCGAAGGTCATCTGGGAAGAATTTGGTTTGGCTTGGATTACGACGCCCCGACGGAGCGACTTCTTGTCAAGGTTAGCCAAACAAAACGTCACGGGGAATATTCTAACATGTTTCTACTATAACTGAACTGTCTAATAGGCATGGCACATTTTTTGAAAGTCACACCCAATAGAAACATAAAAAAAGGCTAATCAAGCTAATTAGCCTCACTCCGCGTATCTTAAAGCACTTTTTCGAAAAAATGAAACACCACACACGTTCCAAGTTACAGAGTGGTATAAGTTTGTGGAATACGTTGTCCATGGTCTTGAGCGTTCTGGTAACCTCACGAATTTATCCATATCCTTATTCACAATAGCACTGTTATTGTGAATCACCGGAATGGCCGGTTAAGTTCCCAAATGACTGTTGAAAGAACTTCTCGAACAGGGTCGATGAAGCTGTTTTGGTCAAAACATATTGATGGTTTGAACGATGCTATTGGTGTCTCAATTGTTTCTAAAATGGGGTCATTTTACTTTGAGTCGACGAATTGCTTTGGGACGAAGACCAATCACTTTATGAAGAGCTAGCTTAGACGAACACAACCGGCCAATTGATGTTTACAAACTTACTTCCGTTTATCATTTAGCAGGAAGATACTGTACTTTGTAATCGAAGATATAGCATTATTCAAGGCTACGAATACGGAAATTACGGAAAATATTTAACAGTATGATTTTGATATATAAACGTAATAAAATAGATTGTGTGGTGAGCGACCGACCGTTAAGCGCGCGAGAATTTTCATTAGCTGAGATGATTCTGTATATTTATGAGATTGAAACAGTCTCACTGAATAATAAAAGGAATAAAAATCATTTCAAAGAAGAAAAGTTCTAGACTAGTGGTTATCCATGTCGAAGCCAGTACAGAAAGTTAGCTACCTTAGCAAAGCATGCTTTCATTTCTTCAAAAATTTGCAGAAATGAAAACACGCTGCGCGCGGTTTTCCCAATTATTTTTCGAGGAATACCGTTGGGAATGGTTTAGTGATCTCTGGATGCGGTTTTCGGTGTGTATGTTTTGGGGTTGTTATGAAAATAAATTGGCTATTTGTACATGTAGTTTTCGATGTCTCTGTTTTGATATGTATAGTGGAAAGCATAGTGATGCCATGTGCGGTTTTAGATGGTTCAGCTATGGAATGTGCTGCGGGAGATAATTGAGTAATTTTTGCGTAAAATGTTTCAATCCGTCTTTCATAACCCTGGTGCTTATTGTGGAGAGCCAAGTACGCTAGCTGCAAAGCGGCCGAAGCGCCAGATCACGTACACTTTAAATGGGGTATATGTAGAGCATTGTTAGCGAAAAGGTCAACAGGAATAAGGCTTCGGCCCGAATCACGAACTCCAAAGTCAAGCGGATTATGACGATGAAGCGGAGCGTCACATGCGAGTCGAGGCCACAGAGCTGCCAAGTTGCCTTTGTGGTTGATTGCGTTAGGCGTGACATACCAAGCATGATTGGTCCCTAGAGCTGAAGGCGCGGGACTGGTATATATATATCTTTTCCAGCGTGTAGTTAACAGATCATAAAAGACTTCTTGAACATCGAACCGCGTACAAACTTATGATAGATTTCTCGATATCGCTCAGAATGGTATATAAGCAGAACCCCTGCCTTCGTATGTATCTTATGGCTGTATATATATTGCATGAGCTTATTGCATACACCATAGAGCATCCATTTTAACCAACCTTCTCCGTTTGTTTGCGCTCTCCCCTCTTCTTCGTTTCTCTTTTAGTTCTTCTTTCCGATTTCCAACTCTGGCCTAAACAATAAGAAATAGTGACTTGAGTTCAATATCAATTGGAGAGAAGCTATTTAGACATATCGTTAAATTAGTACTAGAAAAATGAAGACTTTTCATGATAACGAGACTCTAATGGTAAAAGATGGATCGCGGTAATCTCTTGGTAAAATCTAGCATTGACAAATGAAACATCGATTATCCATGCAGAGTTTTAATAATTGATTGTATAATAATGCGGTTAATATAGGACAAGGTACGGCATGTAGCTTTTTATACAGTTCTGTGGCTGATTAGGTGATTGACATCATTAAAAACCTACCTTTTTCTTCATCACCTTGCTTAATACAGACATTTCAAAATATCAACTGACTAAAACTCGGTAATTAACATTACAGATTATAAAGTGCCGGAATCTACCATCGCGGTCACTCGGCCAAGTTAACTGCTGCGACCCATTCATCAGGTACGTAACTGACCTTGGCGCTACACATTAATAGCACCCTCTACACTTAAACCTAATCAACTTTTCTCGTTTACACCACTTTCTGTTGTCCGTTCTTGGTAAATATTTGTCCTTAGAGTTCGAGTACACAAGATAAAGGTGAAAAACTGCATCAGCTCTACTCGTCGCTTCCACCAAATTCACGCGAGATCTGGAGCGTGATTTAATAGAGGTGTTCAGTAATCAATCTATCAATAAAAAATCAATGTATATAGGAGAAATAAAGGGAACCGTCGATCCTTTACACAGATTCGGATTTTGATCACGATGCAACTTTGCGCTTTGAAATACTAACAGCATACATTAATAATAACATAGAGCATTGTATGTATGCGTGTAAACGCGTATAAGAGAATTTCTGTTTTCTAGGAGAAGCTTCCCCTAGTAACAGCAGCAAAGTGACTGCTGAACCTGGCTACCAATGCTAGGTCGAAACAGTAGAGAAGTCAGGTTAGCCGTGGAAATAATAGGTTTGCGTATCTGAGGCTTGCTCCACCCATAGTCCCATTATTGGGACACCGCTATTACTTTGTTAATTGAAAAAAGTGAGCCAGTTTACCTATTTGACCATCTTTGTGAAAATTTTGACTAAGACGCATCAAAATGATGATAGTAAATTCTCTAAAACGCCTTTATAAATATAGCTATACCCTTATAATGGGTATATTATTTTCATGCTTGCGCTCCATGTATTCTATGCTTATTACATTGCTGCTTACATGTATGTCATAACCAAGGGGTGTGTCCTTTGATTTGTTATCTCTGAGGATCCTTGCTATTGGGACATTTGATCAGTCATATGTAAACTTTGTTATCTATTATCACCTTTTTGTCGAAAAAGGGCGCAGGCAGTATGTGAGGATTGGTGTGAGCCATTTTGGGAAAGAAACTGCGTCTTTCGTGCAGCGCGTGTCCCTTTTACGGTTGGTGCCGGTTCTTTCTACATTCGTTCACGATGTCCCATGGGAAATCATGCCTTCATGTTATGTACACCCCTTTGCGCTGTTCTGCTGCCGCTGCTATTATTTGGCCCCTATTGCTGCGAGACACGTTCCACGCCAGAATTAACCATTCCTTCGTAAGACCCGAGTCAGTGGTGTGAAGAGCGTTAAGAACGTGGTATTTCAGAGCCTTTCATCACAAAATCCATGCATTGTTTTTTCTAAAGATCAACACTAACGTACGACATAGATTACTGCATTTACTTTCTCCTATAACAATCCCATAAAGTAAACGTAATTTCGCAGCAGTTTTTTAAAAGTATCGCAGAGCATTAATAGACACATCGCCGAATGCTCTTGATTACGTAGGTTGTTTCAGTATTTAAAGCCAATAAAGGAAGAGGTAATGAATTTTTTATCTTAGAGACGAACAGCTTAACCAACGGATTCATTTTCACTTTAATTGTCGCGGAAAAGTAACAATATTAAGGATAACAGAAATAAGTATCTAAAGAAGATCTTATTTGATGATCATCCTTGTATCGCCAGACGTCACTGCCATCAAGTAATAACTCGTTGAAAGAAACCGAAAGCAGAATTATTTTTTTGACAAGCAAAACAAGCATTGTATAGTTCACTCCGTGAGTATGAAGTCGGCTTTAAACGCCGTAGCTCATCGACCTTCGAGAAAAAACGGCGTGCAATGCTTCCTGACACCTAAAGCATAGGTAACGCAAAAAAGCGTTGCCTCTAATCACTAACGATGCTAGCTATACGTGGCTGCTTTTTCACTTGTTCTGCATCATCACTAGTATGTGTTGCTCTAATTGCCTTTTCGTTTATCGTACATTTATCGGTGTACAAATGTAGAAATTCAACGAGGTAGATATGTACTAGGTAAATGAAGCCTGCGTAAGACTCTCTATAAAATCTCATTATAAATTAAGACAATGTCCTAGTAAATCTCACCTAGAATCTATAGGGTAGCTTAGAAAGACTGCCAAGTGTTTTTCAATAGATCGGCAAAAATAAATATATTTGTTGTTAAAAAAATGTTTAAGTACATTTTATTGTTTTCAAGAATCTACCTGATGCCAGACGAACGCCGATACCTTCAAACGAAGTTCAAAAAGAAGACGTGCAATCCTGTGTTCGATGAAACATATGTATTTCAGGTGAGCTACGTCTCTTCGTATAAAAAAAAAATTGGATCCACCTGCATGTGTCATAATTACTACCCAGGCATTTTCACCAGGGTATACATATTTATCGCTTGAATACAACGTATAAACATACTACAGCAAAGAAACGAGAGAGTTCGACAGGGGCTTATAATACAGTTTAAATAGTTCTCGCCGAACCCATATTCTTCAATAAATCTAGGTAACTAATTTTTAAAACTCGTAACAGGTTTTATTCAGAATTATTTTATAAATTCATTATAAAGGAAAAATACTTTAAGGCTCAAACCTTTGGACCCAGTGTTCTTGTTAGTGAACCTTGATGCTTTTCACTCTAACATAAGGCCCCAAGGCCGTAGAATTTCTAGCAGCTCGGCAAGCCGGAATACAATAATAAACAGAACTACAAAATCTTCCATTTCCTCCAAAATTTTGATAAAAACTCCCGACAAGTCTAAACCGTAACAAGTAGGTTTAAGCTTTATCACATAAACTGGCTGTTAAAACGGCATTTAAATGAAAGTGAAGTTTTAGGCTAAGTCTCGTATTTATTTTCATAATTCGGTCGTCAATTTAGTTGTCAATTAGAAGAACTACATGCTTTTTGCGGAACGAAAATGAAGAGCAGCCCACTGTACTTGGTCAATACCTGCTAACATAACTTCTTCAGTTATAAAAAACGTTCCTAATAGATCATTTCAGGGTATAATTTAACGTATGGCAGTTCGCCCAAGCGAGATATGGTTGGGTTTCTCTTTGCCCGAATAGAATTATTCGTAGCCTGTGAAGGATAGAGTATATGGAATCACAAATATAGCGACATATAGAAATGAGATATACAAACAAATATAAGTAACTATTATTAGCTACTAAGCGCGGTCGCGTCGAATTGGCCGTGCATTGTACTACATACAGGTCCAAGTCTCTTCAATAGTTATCCTTTGCCTAATTTTAAATGTACTCCCTGCTAGCAAAGTGAAATGAACCTTGTATTCTTGCTGGCAGGTTGAATATATATATATATATATATATATATATACATATATATAGGTCGCAGGCGAATAGCAAAATGGGATTACAGAATTTTATGCGATGATTTGATTCACCTGTTGTAAACTGGGGGCCTATAAAGGAAGGTGAACAATTTGGAAGTTTTGGTGCCGAAATTCTTCACTAACTCGGAAATTTTGAATTCATATTATAACTACGGAACACTACTATTCTTAATATGAGGGAGAAACAGTGCGATTTGTCATTTGATAAACATGAGGCACATTTTCATAGGTTTTTAGAATGTTTACCACAAATTTCAAGAACATTCAAAATTTGCAGCATTTCAAAATGGTTTTAAAGATTACATCCGAGTTTAAGTTTTATATGGTTGCAAACGGTTGCGTTTTTACTGCGCAGAGTTGTGTTTCTTATAACATTGCTGCTTAGTTCAGGGTCGAACCTTGGGAATGCTGTTAGATCGTATCGATGGCGTACGATTGCTGGAATTTAAAATGATCACGCTTGTGTAGGTACTTGAACGTCAAGGATACTATGCATGGCACCAGTAGAGAGCTTTTTTGGTGAAGTATGTAGAGAGCTAAATTGCATCTTCAGGGCTCGAACGTATTTCTACTTTCGTTGTCTCCCTCTTGCTGACATCTATAGAGTAGGTAATTGGCATCACTATAGGAGAGAAAAAATGAACTGCCGGTTTTGTGCTCGTACTTGGAATACTACCGCCTGACTCTTCTGAATGATTTAGGAGAGCTTTCGCCAACAACAAAGATTTGTTAACTTAAGACTCCTGAGTGACCTACTGAAATCAACTAAATAAAACCATTTTATTTAAATCTGCCTATTCTTACAGTATAGTACCGTCGTGCCTCGCATATCATTTTTCATTTTTGGCCTTTTGCTACCTGGCCAGATAAAATACGAATCGTGCTTTTCGGAGCGGGCCAATACGATAAACCATTGCCCATGAGTATTCGATTTAGGCTCTTGCCATTCTTCATATTTCCACTGTCTGCCTATTAACCTAGCAGCGATGTATTACTGCACCGTTTTTGTTTACGCCCTATAGATACCGGCTCGCCACATGGATGAACGCGTGTTGAAGCTATCAGTCGTCGATAGCGACCGAGGAAAGCACCATAGTGTAATTGGACATGCTCTATTCCCGCTTAGCCAGCTCGACTGGGCGTGCGGCGAGAATACACTCGTCACATGGAAAGATCTTGACAAACATGCGATACAGCCTGTAAGTAGTCGCCCGTTATTTACTCAATTACGTCTGTCACTCAGCTATTGACGTCGTGCGCTGTCCGCCCGACAAACGAACCTACCGCGCTAAGTAAACCTTGCATCAACTTTTCACAAACGTGTGCTTTGGAAATTTGTGAGACCTGCACTATGATGAAGGAATGTTTTTTCTGCCTACCCAATTTTAAATCCATTCGTTTCATAGGCGTACCAGGTTTGAGAGGACTTTTCACGAGGACGCCAACGACTAGTAATTTTGACTCGTACACAACGAACAGACATGGACGAAGAAAAATGCCACTTAGAACTGACAACGTTGCCAGCACACTTATGAGAGGATGAAGGTAGCCAAGTAGTTGGGGACAACCGATCTACAGCACAGAGCGCCTTATTGCCTTTGAATGCGTACCTAGAGTGGCCAGCAACTCCCTACTTTTAACAGTTAGCTTTTCTTTCATCATTAGGTCTTGTCATATGAATGACACAATCGCAAACGGCAACGAACAGTAGAGGAAGCAGTTTTTTTTTCTTTTCATCTGAATTCGTCGACTGTCTTCATGTCACCGGAATATCCCTGCTATCTTTTGCCAAAAAAGAGACGCGCAAGCAGGGACTGTCGTACCTGTGTACGCTTTTAAAATATGTATATTTGGTCGGACTTAGGTCTCACCTCAATATGCGTTAATAGCAATCCGATGCTCATTGTTGTCCGGCTGTCGCAACGTGTAAGACTATTTAAACCACTTCAACAATAGACAAAATGGGTAAATACACTTAGATTAGTTTATCGAAATTTGGTCATGCGGCTTTTAAATTCTTACATTTACTAAGATATTGAATAGTTGGCCGAGTTAATTGAAGTGGCCCAACTTATAAAAAACAATTTTTAGAATCGGAGTCAACGAACTGTATGTAGCTGACCGACTAGCAGGGCTTCGTATAACGCAGCGACCAGTGTTTTCCAATTTAATCCATCTAAAATTCCAGACCATAAAACACGTTCACATATTCTAGTTCAGCTCGATGAGCTGCACGGTTTTTGAACTCCATCTAGTAAGAACATGCACTTGCACAAATCGGCACAGCAAGCGATACATATCTCGGCTTTGCTTACGATATTTCGAGCTATTACTAAGTTTCTGTCACAGCCTTCACTGTTCACATCTGTTCTTATTATTATTGTCACATCTAGTAGGCTATGGTTAGCAAAAGGGTGGGCCACAATGGATACAGATCCAGACCATTCTGATGGAGGGGTTGGCTATGATTATTTATTTTTTTCCAAAATGAGCAGCATGTATCCGTACGATTCTATTTAAGCTTGTGCCTTTACAGTTCACATAGCCTAAGGAGCCTAATCTTGCCGAGAATGGTTTTATTTCTTCTTGTTGCTGGCCTGTTATCGTTCCGTTGAGTCTGACCCATCCAGTTGGGTAGCAGACAATGCTCCACGAGCACCATCGGCTAATAAGTCGGCAAGATTCAGCTGACACATGCCAATTGCCGACTGATAAGACCTTCTGTCTGTTTGGATGCTGCTATCCTCCAAGTCGACCAGTAAGAGGAGCCTCAGCATTATATTGCTTGGGTCTGCTTTAAGTCGGTGATCGTAGTACGACCACGGACATTCACCCCGTGCAGTGCTTTCGATGAATGGGACGGCGCCCACCGAATACTAATAAAAGTAGGAAGCATGACAAGCTCTAACGACGAATATCGAACGAGAGAACAAGACCAACGAGCAATGCACTCATGTGCATATTTTACGAGGTTTATAAAAAAAGTTGCTGCTACAAAAAACCCAGAAGTCTTAAATGTCTGCACGTTCATGTACTGTGATAGAAGACTGTGATCGAGTGGGCTTTCTTTGGATCATTTCATTGGCCCTTTCGCCACGGGTATTTTACTCTTGAACTCAAAATTTAATTATATTTAAGTTTTCTTCTGTACATATTGTATATCCATAAATATGAGCAGCACTTTTTTCGCGTGATCATTTTTTCACTAAAATATAAACCTGAGCACAGAAAGATGTGGAATTGTCCTGTTTAAATGCCACAGACCCAGTGCCCTGTCGAGCTCGGTGGCTTGGTGCATTCGTATGCGCCTTGCGACTGGAGGAGACACGTAGGTGC
>MNPL01010548.1:1276-29373 GCA_002081605.1 Tropilaelaps mercedesae
TATTTTTCGCCAAATTATTTATTCGAGCTGCTAGTTTTGTAACGAAAGAGCAAGTTGGCGATATTGTTTTTCTAAAGTAGAAGTAGTATTTTTAGAACGTGGCGAAAAGACGCGAGCGAAACATACAATATATCCTAGGTGTTATAACTTTACGTTTACAACTGAATTTAATAGGGTTTTCTCTCGCTGCTGGCAATCGAACAAAATGTGTGTAAAAGACCTGGTATATCATATGCGTTAAAGAGTATCCAAATGGCCAGACATTGCTTAGATTTTTTTGTAACAGAAGATATATGTAATTTGGTATATATATATATTTATATATATATATATATATCACTTTAGTTTATTCGGGAAGATTGCGCACAAAAAAGCCGTCAAATATCTTTCATGCATCAGTTCTTTAAAGTGCACTCATAAACGCTCGAACAAGCCCGGCGCCTCGGTCGGGAAACTGGGAGTCATTACGGGATGGAACAGAAGGAATAGTACTTGGATCAACTGCTCCAATAATTAAGGGCGCTGGCAAGCATTACTAAGACTGCGTGTAGAAGCTGCCTTAGATGTTTTGGTGCATGTATTTGTAAGGCAAAACGCTTTGCATCGATCACATTTTCACAAAGATGCAGGTATATGGGCATTCATCCTGATTCACGACTCAATGAGGCCAAAGGGCTTAGACAAAGAAGGCTATTTCCCAAGTAAAAACTCAAGCTTTCCGCGCTTGTGCGACTCGAAGAGCCATCTAGAGTAGTTTTAAAGGACACTGGGTTACGTAGGACCTTCCGAAAAGTGCCCTGCTTAAAAACTGCGCAAGATTCTAGATGGTAATTAAGGAACCTCCGAAGCTGATTTTGTATAGAGATAACCAACCGCGGAGATAGCAAGTCTACCTTGAGTGAAATTAGGGTAAGCAGTATTATTCGTTTGCGAGACGTTCATTAACGACTAAGAGTGACCGCGATACATTTAAGCTACGATCGATGAAAGTCTCCGAAGTTGTGTCTTATTTGGGGTATCAGATCCTTGTAAAACCCTTGTTCATCGCCTCGTCGTATTTTTACTTCGTCTTCATCTCTCCCTCTTACGTTTGCTTGTTCTATCTTTGTCTACATCTCCTCATCCTATTTTTTTCGTCGCTTTTCTCCGGAGTTATCGAAGCGGCGCGAGAAAGTTTGTGAAGAATGAGGATTCGGTCTCACGGAACAAAAACGAGTCTCTTGGGGCAATTCCTCTACCGGTTGGCCGGTTTCACCGAAGGAAAGGAGGGGCAAGCTAAATGGGGATAAACAGGTCCTTCTTCGTTCAGGTCGTAGCAATTGCCGTCTTCAGTAGCGCCGCTTTCCCTATCGCTATTGTGCGGTTCGCCAGCACCATCGGAGACAAAACACAGCCAAGCTTTTCGTACTAAACGAGCAGCCTGGTTGGTGTCCTGGGCCGCAGGGCAAACCCGCCACGGTCATTGGTTCCGATGGCTTGGATCAAGATAACCCTAAAACAACTGTGCCTTTTTCTACTGCTTACTTCAGTACGCGCGAACAAGATATAAAGGAAAAATAGTGGATCGGCATGTAACCGTTCTTCGTTCTTATCGTTGTCCGTCCTATGCAGCAACTAAAGGTGGCCTATACCGGGAGCGACAGATAGTAGACGAAGAGAAAATGAAAAGCTGAGGAGGAAGGGAAGGTTCTTAAGCAGATTTTTGCTTGGGGACAATAGAACCTACGGAGACAAATATAAAGAAATTCTCCGAGCTTTTACTTGTTGCCCATCTTAGGGTCTTCTACTGCAAAAGAACGGGGAACTGTGACAGAACGTGGGGCAGAATTACGGAAAGAGGCTTTTCAAGTTGTCGGAGAACATAAACAGACGTCGCAGAGCTAGCGAAATTGACTTTGATTGGTCTATATAGCTGTCTGGGCGTTCCTTCTCTTTTGTCAAGGCTCGTTTTACTGAAAATAACCTGTGTGCCATCGCAAACAGAGCCTGCGAGAGTCTTATTTGCGAACGTTCTATTATGAAACGGGGATTATTCTAGTTATATTTTACTGAGTTTCTAATCACTAAGTACGTCATTTAGACAAGTTTATCTCACACACTTCCGGTTACACTGTCTAAAAATAAAATTTAACATAATTTTAAAATGCATTTATATTTTGCGATTGCTTTATAGTTTTAAAAAATGTGTTTATGGTTTATCAAGGTATTATACGAGTAAATATACATTGCGTACTTATCTATCTAGATATATGTATATGCATAGCGTACAGAAGCGTATCCGTATCCAATCTTAAATATATTGTACGGAAGTGTCTGAACAAATAATAGTGAGAACTACCTGTGGTACACAAACTCGAAACACATGTGAATATTTTTTTAGGTCTCAGCACATTTTTACTAACGGGAGATATCGTTATACATAGTGTTTAGATACTTTATAACGTTACATTTCAATCGTGTCTGAGCTACGGTTCGAAAGGAAAACGAGTGACTGCATAGGTCGTTGCAAGTGTTTCATCAGCAAATAGAATCCTTTTTGCGGCAGGCATCTCTCAGCCATCTGTCGCTGCCGTATATCTCAGTCCTTAGCAATGCGCTCGCCAACCTACTTACGCCCATTGCTCATGTCGTGTACATAGAAAGTTATAGGCTGTGCTCAATCTGTAAGGTTAGACACTATTAGACCGTGACATGCCGTGACATGATGCGTAACCGACAACGCTCATAAATGAAGGGTAAAATTTGACCCGATACTTAACATAATAATAGTAACATTATTGCCCACTGTGGTCAGTCAATGACATTTCGGTAGTATACTAGGTTACACACCGGATAATTCGAAGGTTTTTCTCCAACCAGAATAGACAGCGGGTATCTAGTAGCTGGGATGGTTCTGTTGGCTGTATCTGCTCGTTGCAGAATGCTGTCCAAAGCTTATACAATAGCAAGGTTTACCCTGATGTTAAATGTATTTCCGAAGCTACAGTAATTGGACGAGTAGCAAAAAGATGTATAGAAACAGTTGATGCGAAACAGCTGGCCATTGGCGTGGAAGATGATGTTGATGGGATGAAAGCTGATTTGCAGTGCTACGTGGAACTATCAAAGTGGAAGGCGATGTTGAAGAGAAAGAGAGAGAGAGGCTTACCAGTCCGTTCCCCGTTTTGCGCCCTTAACAGTTTAACTCTAGTGTTTAACTAATATGCAAGTGAGACGTGCTTCATCCTCGTCGACAGCTGAATTAAGTTTACGCTCGATTGCCAATGAAATGAAGCCCAAGACACGCGGTAGCATTCGTAGCTTGGCCTACTGGGCGTTATCCTGTACACTGTTCCCTCTGTCTATAAACAGAGACACAGAATACAAGCACAAATACCCACACATACGTGGATAAACACGAACATAGACTCTCGAATATTTGGCACGCCGGACTGCCACCATGAATTGTTAGAAATAACAATCCGATTACACAATACAAGGAAAAACAACAACAAAAACGTATATGGCATTGGAGGGCGGAGAAATCTAAATTATCATAGAGGAATAACGAATATTACATAATAACGACACAAAATAACAAATTCATTACAAATGTATGCATGTTCTAATGTGTCCCAATGTTTAGGCTGTATCCACAATATTCGTGCCAATATGCTCCCGCAGGCTGTTCTTCGCTACGATGGCTACAAAGAAACTTCTGGAATCGGTGGTCCACGTGTCAACGTATTTAGTTATTACTGGAAACGATCTTCTCGATTCGGCGTCATCTAGCGGCGATAAGACACGGACATACTTTAACTTTGACGAACGAGCACAAATTACAGCCTGTGTACCGATATCAATTAGGCCCAAAGAACGGCAAGTTGAACAATTTAAAACTTTTAGGGATCATAAAGTCCAACTTTTCCTAACTCGACGCTATCAACGAAGCCCGAAGGAAACGCCCCGTTGCTGGTCATCAACAAATAATACTGACTTATCTTCATAACGTACAGGATTACCTTTTGCAATGACAAAAAACGCATATCAAATGGTAGTAACAAGTGAGAAATAAGTACAATTGCAAATAAGATCTGCAAGTTCACATAATGCATATGACCAAGTAATAATATCAGGAATGTAGGAAACTAAAGAATCGAAAGAAAAGAAGAAAGAAGGAGGGAAACTAAAGAAGCAAAGAAATAACTAAAGAAGAAGAGCTTAAATAATTTCCATAATAATCAAGACATTATCCCATTCGTTTCCACTATTAATTTTACAGAACAAAAACGTAACCTACTCGGACAGCTTGAAGTTAAGGTCAGAGACGTTGAGACCGTCGAAGATGCTAAGAACTGTGTCGCTAATTGTTTCTACATTGGACACTTACTGAGCTCATTATATGGATAGGATTTAGTTCCATGGATGGACACAATTCGAACTTTCATCAAATCCATCCCCTATACGCACCCTAGACTGGCTTCAAGTGGACTTCGTAACGTTAAGACATGTCCGACCATATATATGCGTTTATAAGCCGCAAAACTTTTGGTCGGATAGAGATTCAATTCGGGCATGCAATGATTGCTTAGTATGGCCGTACGAAATATGGAGCCAGAGAAGACAGAGGCCAGTCCAGCGGTTGCTGGGAATACTCGCAAGTCTATTCTCTTATCTCAAGGCCTTGGGAGCAGGGCGTTCCGTCGTTTGTTGTAGCAGACAGTGAAAGGTCAGGAAGGCCAACCAGACAGCAAAACCCAACCTTCCATGTGAGCAATATTTTTTGTGCTGTTTAATGTGAATACTACCTTTATTACGACTGCAACCTTAAATTCACCCGGCACATCAAGTGCCCACTGTGCAAAAAACTAGTAATGCAATACACCCTGTATCACGCAATATAGTTAGGCTTTTTTGTTGTTTGTTCTTGTGTGAGATTACGAGAGCAAGCCGTTTGTAACGGTTCAAAAGACAAATCCTTAAGTTTAACGGAAATCCGTTTTTCAGCATCGTCCTTCATTGACAGTCTATTGAGTGTTAGTTTCTCACGTAGATAGAGCAGTTCAACATAAGATAATCCGTTCTTCAATGAGAAAGCAGCAAAGTTTCCTGATTTTTCTACTTACGTCGACGCCTCTATCCGTTAATGAATATTGGGCTGTTCTTCTCGAAGTATCTCAGGGCAATTTCAATAGTACAATATCTTGACTGTAGAGATGTATAATATGCGCCATTGACAGAGAATCGAAAGATACAGTTTTACTAATTTTATTTTTCTTCATTTAGTATCCTGGGGAAGTAAATAGATTATATATGAATTTTACAGTCTTTATTTAGAGATAAACTGAGGACAGAGCAAAAGAAAAAAGTTGTTCACCTCCACAGTGTTCATCATGAGTATAATTCGTATAGGCTGTTAGTCTTTCTTCTTACCCTACGCATTTTTTCCTCAAACCTTGTCTATATCTATGTCCGAATACCTCATATAATAAATACGGTTGCCCATCTTAGTAAGGGAAATAGAGGCTTGATCCATATTTGCTCTTCGTCTGTTTTTCGCCCTAAGCACGCGTACACAAACCATACATCATGAGGTATGTTAAACCCTTAACGAACGATCTTCCCGGTTGATGCCGTTTCTTCGAGCCTTAGCGTTAACGCCGTTACTTCAAGGGCAATTTGTATATCCTATTCGATTTTTTTATGACTTTTTCGCGCTCTTACTTATCACATAACGGTCTTCTACACAAGTTTGTTGCACTCTATAGTCACCGCGAGGTGGCTCGTGCTGTAAATCTTGCGTGCGCCTAGCGAAACAATGAGAGGAAGCGAGCAGAACTTTAAGCGACAGCCGCAGAGTAAACGTATTAAAATGCCGGGCGTTTTAACGCACGCGACGAGTCTTGAAAATCCCAAGTAAGGTAAGGAGATAGGAGGAATAAACAGGGCGGGAGAAGCGGATATAAAAGGTATAGGATGCGAACAATGTACTACGAAGTGATCTAATTTGTTTTCACACCACGTATGACCGTAACCGTCTCACACCAAGAAGAGACAACGGGATAGGCAGATGAGTCAAAAGGCGAAAAAGGAGGCAAAAATGAGGAACCACTGGTGGTACTAGAAAAATAGCACCAACGGTATGGTGATCGGTAGGCATGCTGGTAGTAGTAGCTGTATAGCCGCAGCCGTGGTAGCCTCTCTTTCGTTTCTTGAGTGCCAAGCCAGCTCCTCTATGCTGTGTCAGCTGTCTGCGTGTTGGTCTGTTCGCTACGTACAGATTGAATAAGCGCTGTGCTTGATTTACCAGCTTTCGGACTGCCACCAACACCCTATCTCTTTCATTCACCATTCGCGCGCCTGTGCTACGGTGTGGTACTGTAGAACCGATTCTAGTGACTTATAATATGGATATATGATGGCAGAGAGAAAGCGTCGTGACGGTAACCAACAACGTCCACTGGAAAATTCGTCCGATCCGCACGTCTGTTCATCATGGACGTACAAAACAGACAGGGCGCAACAGACAGTACACAGCAGGGGCGGTGATGGGCATAGAACGCAAGGCTTCGCCTGTCCGATCTCGCGCGCGTCACAAATATACGTACACGCGTAGGGTGTAGCCTAACGATCGTGGTGGGGATTTTTTTTGCATTGGATAGCATTTAATACATTTGATTTAAAACGAGAGAACATTCTGTATCGCTAATTTGATCCCTATCCCAAGGCCGTCTGTTACTGATCTAATGCCTCAGCAATGGATAATACGTTTTTGCTATACAGACCAACTCAACATACCAGTATTACGTGACAGAATAGAATATAAAATAGTATAAAACGGCTTCCTTTCATGCAAAAATGGGATTACTACAATAAACTACAGCACAAGTAGAGACAGTCATTCAAATTGGATCAGTCATCTCAATTGACCAAAAAAGCGAGCGTGTTTTGTTATCTTCAATATACTTTACATTTAAGTGGATAATAAATATGGTATACAACAAAGAAAATGAGCAACCGCTTTACGGCGCACCAGAGGTAACAGGAAAGGAGGGGTATGTTAAGGTTACAATCCATACTGACGGGACATGGTTGACCTCGTAGGTCACAACAAACCACTTAAAGTTATTTATACCTAGATTGGTCATTAATTCCAGGAGAGCAATGATTGACACGATGGAAACCATTTTTAGTTAAAATACGTAAAATTAAATTTGTGTCGTTAGTTAACAAGATCGATGAGGCCATTTTGCTCTTAAGAAAAAAACCACTATGAATGAGAAAGGCGCCTTATGCAATACAAGTTCTTTACTATAGTATTTTATAAAGGACTAAAAATCATAGTTATCCACGTTTTCAAGTTTTTCCCTCCAGAATTAGGCTAACGCCACACGGAACACAGAGAGATTCTCAGAGACTCCTCAGAGATAATCTTCAGGGGTTCTCTAAAACCAATACAATTTGTTTGCGGATGTTTGTGGGAACATAACTGGAAACATAACTACATTGTGAACTTTAGATGCGTACCCAAGCTGTACACCTAGGTTTGGGAAATTCCAAGAATGTGTCCGGCCGAACATGATACAGGCAATATGGTTCCTTTGCTTTTGTGAAGAAGCAAAATTGGTGGACTTTGCATTTTATTTCAATGCGGCTGTGAAAAGAAATAATGATACCAACAAGCGGTTCTGCTTCCCTAAAACATACACTCGCTATTGACTGAAGGAGCAAGCAACTTCTGTATTACAGTAATTTGCACCAAACCTTAAACAGAACGCTTGTGGATAAGCACAGTATATTGAACAATTCCAGTCAGCTACTTAATTGCCCCAGGCATAGTTGGACAGTTGTGTAACTTGAAACATAATATGGTTGATCCTTTTACCCAGGTTAGGCTACAAAAGAGAAGTAGCAAAAAAATAGTAACAAAAAGCAAGCAACGTGACTGACATTGAAAGGTATTAAAATACAAGGTATGAAGGAGCCGATGAGTATTAAGCTTAAATTTGGTGGCTTTTGTGGCATTTTTCACTACTCTGGCTAAGGCTACTAAACGTTTACCATTGACGCTAATATCAAGTTACCAAGCCATGTATACTACTTTGCGCAAATCGTTCCTTTGCGCATATCAGCCATGGTACAACAATATGTGCTATAATAATTATAAAGGAGACCACCCGGTAAAAAACTGGAGCATGGCTTTAACCTAAAGTGATAACTTTAACGCAAACGAATTGTGGTAGATATTTTCAGAGATAATCAGTTGTATAAGAAAGAGAATTGACAGCGGCAGGTCGATGGTAGTGGAATATCGCGAAACGCTTACTGCCAACATCAACCGAAATTAAATAGCTGGCTAAAGGCTTGCCCACGAAAGCCAGGACAAGGTACACCTTGATGAAGTTTATAAATTCCAAAACTAACTAGTTTGGCATTAGATGAGTTTATCTGCTTTCTTTTAGGTTGCAGAACATTTAGAATGCCGACGACTACCTACAAATGTCGAGCTCGGTGGTTTGGTGCATTCGTATGCGCCTTGCGAATGAAGGAGACGCGTAAATGCACGGGTTCGACCCCCGCCGGTGCATATTTACATTTATATGGGGTCTGTCTTACGAAGTAATGCAAAGACTGCTACCGTGGACGTTAAATGTTGGCTGATGGTCAGCTTTAAAAAATACTACCTATAAATATAGTTCATTGTTCACCGTGCATGCTAAACCATACAATAAGCATTTTTCATATACACCGTATAGTTTTGGTTGAATAATTCATTTGGATAATAATCGTTTCATGGGCGGGAATTTTGCTATTATTAGCTGGGTCTCTGCCGATGTTGTTAGCTAGCTGTACAGGTATCACATGCGTGGGCAGCAAATTTTCTGAGGGTCCTGTTTTTTCTCCCGCCTCGACGTCATTTTAAACCCGACCTGGTCCCTGATTCTATTGACTTGACCTGTTCCAACCCTCCTCTCTGGGAAAACGTAGGAAGGTTTGAGCATTCTCCTGACTTTACTGGTAAGCACCCATGTGAGACGCTAGCGTAACTCAGCTATTTTATATCTTACTGTAGTTTAAGACGCTGAAGTCCTGGAAAGAATCAAACAGCAACGTTTTTTTAACTAAGGCGAAGCTGGAGGGAAAGAAAGAAAGAGGTACAGTCGCCTAAAACAGTCGTCCTTTTCCCATCTCTCTAGTGGTACGTTCAACCACAAAAGCCAAACTCTTGTAGATCGCATCTTGCTTTGATCGTAGAATGCGACCCAGGGAAATAGAGACGATACTACCTAAATTGAATGATTATTTTTATGCACCACGCTATCTCTTTCTTTCACTATTGGGTTTCCATTGCAATGCTCGAAAGTTTGTTCGCCGTAGCCACGCCAATTTCTAGCTCGGGCATCGACGCTGGTTGAAGCGAAACGCCAGCCCGCAAAAAGCTCCTGCTATCTGCCCGTTGAATTCTCAATGAATTCCCAACAAGTCACGGCGCCGCTCCTTCTTCCTCGACTTACTCGAAATAAAAAACCAGAAAAGGTTTCTGCGCTGTTTACAAGCATGGGATCTTAGCAACGTCGACCCAAATATAGACGTGGCGAGGGTTCAGCTTGCTTGGCTGTCGAAACTTCTATTGTACTAAATGCAGCAACTTTCGCAGAACGCCCTCAAATATTTAGAGTATTCTTTGCAATTTAATTCTTATAGATCTATATATAGCGGAGTGGGTTCCGTTATCGTATCCTACAATTCTTGTTAAACATTTCGAATCATCTGTAAAAGGATTCTCTAGACGGTCAACCGTTTCGCTATTTGGAAAACTTTTCAGTCTTTCTTCCCTGCCTCTGTAGTCGGCGATCAAGCGATCTCACCCCTATTTTCAGGAGTGCATGCTTTAGTTTGCTATTAGATTCTCGTCGCACGCATAAATTCTCTCTGAGACCTTCAGTGACACCGGTTGCTGTATAGCACAATTGCCTAAACTATGTTAATTTAACGACACTTAACTCAGTGAGCACTGACAGTGAGTACTTGGTACCGAGTAGTCTAAAACTTCTCAGACCCATTGCCTCGGCAATAGGCCCAAAGCCTGTTGTGTCTTAGCTGTTGCCCAAACCGGACACTTTATACTCGCAGATGCTGAATTCGCCTCCTCACCATAGCAGCCACATTAAGATGGAAGATTTCTATAGGATCATGAGATTTGATATAGGTAACCAGCCTTGTACAACTTTTACGCGGAGAAGATGTAAATCTATAACATTTTTGTTAGTTGACTACTCTGCATTCAGATGGGGTGAAACACTCATCAAGCTTATATGGAAAATGCCTAGACTAAATGGACGTTTGCTCGCGGCCTTCTGTTTCGTAATTTAACGCTGTATCACGTCAATTGATCAAATAGAGCGGGTCGGCCCTGCACAAAAATAAATCGCCTGTATTCTTAATATTCTGGCTCACACAATACCCACAAGCTTTGAAAACAACTATTCTTCCACAATAGGCCGACCATATCTTTCCCGCGTACACCTTTGATAGTTCCCATCCATCGCCATTTTATAGAGATGAATGATTGAGCGAAGCCTATATAAGACGTTCAGCTTCGATAGCAAAAAAAAGTCATACGGACGACCTCGTGTGAGCAAGGTGAAAGCTAGGATTTTACAGGTATGACTTATCAACGGAGCGCACCGGCAGAAGATTGAGCTAGTCGGCTGACAATGGCCCTTTGGTAATTTGGAACGAGTTTAAGCCTACGCCTGCAGGAAGACGTTCTCGACTGCATTGCTTAGGTTATCGATTTTAAAATATCCCGCGGTACCGGATTGTGTCTTTTTACTGAAATCGAACGGTCGAGGACTTCGTATTATCGATTTATTGAGGAACTGGCCTCAATTGAAGTTCGACGAGTAGTGGAAATATAATGCGAATTTTACGTACTTAAGAGTTTAAACAAATCATCTTTAATTTTAGCCTGCCGCGTTGTAGCGGAAAAAACATGTACACATTTCAGCGTTCACATCCTAATCTCTGAATTAATCGAAATAGCTATAAAGAGAAATGACTTTATAGGAAACTCAATGGTAAACTCAAAGCGGCGAGAATTAGGAAATTGTAGCGAAGGCTTATAGAATTATAATTTTCAGGGCATTCTGAACGTTTATTTTTTGAGCTCATGAAGAAGATTAATATTTTATCTTTTCAGCTTTAAACAAGCTTCTACCTTTTCTGTCTGATATCAATTTGCAAAACTTATATTCGAAGAGTTATGCGCTATTAAAATTGAAAACTTTTGTCATCGGGGCTAACAAAATAGAGAAAATTAAGAAAATCAAAATTGTAAATTTGTCAGGTATATATGTATACGTCATTATATTGGTTCTATCTGGACAAGCCATTGTATGTCGGCAAGCTGCATCACTAGTGCATACATATAACACTAGAAGGTCTACTCTATACGTCTCTCTAAATCTAGTAATTTGATTACCAAACAAACCCTGAAAATTTAGTATGCCTTTTTCCGGGCATTCCACACAATGCAGTTGAAAACACAATGTGTAAGTAGAAGGACTTCGGGTAATTTTAACTGTCAAATCATCTAATCACTTCCAGATGGCACACAGAAGGTACATCAAACAGCAATAATAAAACGTAACACCTATTTAAGACAACATCAAAGAATGAATGAATACATTCGGGCTTACCGTAGATATAGCCCTTATTAGACCAACCTGCTTCTCCTATAAAATACTTCACTTCATATTAAATATGCAGGTATTAAAGTGAATGCCCAAAAAACAAACGATATTTACCCGTTCACGCATTTAGACGTCCCCATCTGATACGATTTCGATGTTTTTGGGCACTGTAAAGGCATTAGAGTAATATAGCTGGCTCAAAAATGCACCAACTGTATTTTGAATACTGAATTCGGAAACCAAGTATATTCTCAATGGTTTGTACGCACCGAGCTTCATGGTCAACACTGTGTCCCAATACCACGTGTGGTGGTATGCACTACTGAAATGACGTTACAACTTGGAGATATCATCGCCATTCTTACATAGAAGAGAAAATAAACGTATGTTAGGAATTTCGTCACACGTAGTCCATTTATCCATTGAATCAGGATAGATTAGAAATGCCCTAATACATTTCCAAACTGGGATCGCGAGAAAATCATCGCATCTGCAGCGTCTGCGAAAACGAACAAATATTTTTCACCCGAAGCCCAGGCTCGCGTCCAAGTAAGGGGCACCGGGCGTAAATTGGCTATTGGTTCAGGTTGCTCGTATTGCTGCTAGCAGACTGCACTCCTCGAGCCGTCACTTTAAGAACGAGATAAACCTGAAGAACGCGTAAAAAGCGTCGAAGCGGATAGCGTTCATGTGAGTTAGAATATATATATTACAATACTACTACGATTACAATATTTACTACGACAGACGTCGCTGCACCAGCCGCCAGTATTGGCCGCTAGTAATAGTGAGAAAGTTATCTTTGGGAAAGAGAGTAACAACATCGCATATATTAGCAGTAGTAAAAATTGTTTCACCTCCTAGAGTTCGACGCAGCCAGCGTGCAAAATGTTCGTCACATTTACAGTCTCCGTAATAGCATCTCGTTGCCAGTAAAAGAATCGATAAACAAACAAGGCAATAAACGTATACCCTACCCCTAGCCTTTATCTTTATCAAAGAACAATAGGAAAGTGAATTGAATCCTCGCCATAGCGGGTTTATGTGGACCTTACTGCGTGGACTGGATGTTCTGGGTGTATCGAACTGAAAAAGTTCGTGCTAACTGAGAGGCAAACAAAAATTTGAAAGGTAAAACGAGTTTCTCGGCGAACAATTTTTCTCTACATTCTCCGTTTACCGCGTACAACTTTGTGGGAGCGCAACGGGGTTCACTCTCGCGTTCAAAATCGAAGGGCAGCAAGGTAAGAGGTGGAAAGTAGATCTTAAGAAAGAATTAAATGAGCCGGGCGGAGTGACTTGGAGAATAGCATCTCAGACGGGCTATGTGACATTATGCGTGCAACAATGACTCAAGATGAAGAGAAGGAGGACAGTGTGCCAGCGGCATAATAAAGCGCAGTTTGACGTATGTGTACATATCCATTCATTTGTGACATATAAACCATCAATGAATGAGGTACGCAAAATTCCAGCATTAGATTCCCGTCTAATTTGATCGCCCTTGTGAACATGGACTTTTCGATGAATCAGTCACAATACATACCGCGCGAAACTAGCTAAGCGTGCCTGTGTCTATAACGACAGCCGTTTAGCCAATTTATTTTCTGGTTACGTCGCAAGTCGATGACAAATCTCGACAAATAGCGCCGTGTCAGTAAGCTGGCACTTAGACTCCATCGTGCAAACGCTGTCTCGCTCGTCTAAAAACAGCACAAAAGCGAAGAAAAGCCTTAGACAGTAGTATTTCAGGTTAATGATAGCAGACGTTACTCATCTATTGTGAGCTTCGCCAACTTTTGACGGGTCTTCTCCTCTTTTTTCTATGAGGAAGTATGGCTTCGTTCCTACACGCATACTGAAGCAGCATCTATTCGACACTGATCGTCACATTGTCTCTATTCCACACTATCTTAGCTCTCGCACTCATACACTGGCGCATTCTCTCTCATCCGAATTCCTCCCTTTTTCAAGTTTTGCCGCACCGTTTTATAAAACGACGGCAAGTCGGTTATGCCGACACGACGAACCAAATTGGCGAAATGGCTAATAATAAGTGAGGGGACACTATGCTCGCGCTAGCGGCGGAAACGTCAATTGTATAGAGTGCTCTACTTTGCTGGTGGGGAAATGGGTCTGCGCTTCTTGTAAAGTAGGGTCTAAAACTACGCGGGACAGCATGGCGCTACAGTGTAATGCGAGCCCAGCTGTCTGCCTCAGGCATTCATCTCGCGTCGGCGACCCAGAGAAACGAGGCATATAGGAATTTGTGCTTACCGTACGCCATATTAGCGAAGCGCGCAAAAAAGAAGGACAAAGAGACACGCGATGACAATGTCAAGCCGACGTCGAGCAACCCAAATGATGAAGCTCAAAGGACCTTTTTTTGCAGGTTTGGTTCGCCAGGGATAGATCGGTCCTCATCCCATAATTTCTGGGGAAACAGGCCCTGCCTTGCCAGCGTATAGCACGTTTACAACAAGTAGACAAAGCCTGCTACCCTCTGCGTGCTACCGGAACAGTTAATCTGGTCCGGAGATCTGCTCTCGTCCCTACTGTCAAAAACTAGAAGTGGTAGTACTGGTGGTGGTTGCAGCAGCGCCAGGACTTCACCAAGGCGGTTTCACTTTCTTTCGTCCTTCCGGAAGCAAAGAAAGTCCCGTTTGGCTCTTGTCCGAGGACCCTTTTTAGTCGTTCCCATTCAAGGAGGCTTGCAGCCCCGAGTCCTTAAGCAGTTGACGTGCTGACGCGGCACTTTTTCCTCTGCCAGACTGCCACTGTCGCTTCTTTTTTCAATGGCAACGACGTCGACGAAAAAGCGACCTGCCTTTTCTCCCTGGAGAGCTTCTCCGTTTTGCTGCCACCTCCATGAGGACATATGCTCTTAGCAGACAATTTCCTGAAAGGTGGTATCTTGATGGATAGCATTTTTCCAGGTACCTGCTCGATGATTTTTCTTCCCTTTCATGGACGTTAACGTAGTATTGCGGATCATGATCTGTTAAGCGCGCTCGAGTTGCGCGCACAAATTACGTTAGTTTGGTAGCAACAGGCCTGTTTTGCACTTACCGCCCAATGCGCCAGTTTCGCGCGTGTTCGTCAGCCATCGCCGGTTCTGTAGACCGACTGCTAAACGAGCACCCAAGAGATTTTTGCTGCTGCTCCTATTACAGCATCAAATCACGCGAGGCTACACAACGCAACAACAGTCATCGAGCGAAAAACGGCCTGAAGCTTACGGAAAAGGCGCGAATGGCCGAGCAACGCAGTTTGTTCCTTCTTCCTCGTCTTCGTCTACCTCTAGCTTCGTACTTGCGGCTACTCGCCTTCCAATGAGAATGTTTCTCAAGAGAGAAGTTGCGTTGTCAGTGGCCTTCCTTGGTTCCTTTACTTGCCCTACGCTGCCATGGGTCTTGCTTCATCAACTTCCACTGCAACAGCGCCCGACAACTTCGGGCACTGCAGAGATGGGCGCTCAGAACTAGTGGTAGAAGCAGTAGTGGATAAATAAGGAGTCGCTTTGCACTAAAGTAGTGCACTACTACTGCTGATCCGCTCAGCTGTGCAACACCCGTTGCATTCTCGCTTACTCGGAGGTCTCAGGAAAAAGAGACGGTTCTCCGAGTGGAGAACCCCTGCGATTCCCGCATATGAGTTGGAGGTGAGGGTCTGCGATAGGGTAGTATACAACTCACGACTGTGCCTCACTTCTGCTTGCTATCGATGATCGTAAGTCGTAACGTTTCTCCCCTCGCTTGCTACCGTCTTCCCCCCAGTCACACGTTATGAGTCCCGCGACGAAAGGTTCCTTTTTTGCACTTTTGTCCTTTGCACTGTTTTTGATCAACTCGCCGGCATAAGCTGGAATGAGCTTCTTTGACTAGCGAAGATGCGATTTCTGATTTCCAAAATGGCCGGCGCCCCCTCGGCAACGATATGGCTCTCTTACGGCTGACTTATTTTATCTTTACGAGGGATTGAAGATTTCTCCGATACCCAGCTGTCTTATTATTGCCTGTGGCATGAATGGAAACTACTCTTGCGCAAAAAGCCGACAGGTCAAAATCATCCAATCAAGATATTGTTACCACCATAGTCCATACCCACCGTAGGATGCTAGTCCAGCGAAGCAGGTGAGTCGACGGCAGTGACAGTACGCCCAAATGGAAATTTAAAGCGAGCCTCCAAGGTGGATGGGAAAGCAGCCAGTACTGAGGGGAAGATAGAACTAAAAGGGATTGCTCTGCCACACGTTTCTATAAAGCAGGAAGAGCACAACCCCAGTCTTTCGTTTAAATCCCCGTTCTTCCCACTGGACGACTATTAACACTAACGCACTGGCCCTCTGCTATTGTAGCAATCGCGTTATCAGAATCTAACTTGACGAAATCGAATTTTTCACTCAAAGCCGATTCATGAGGATGGACGTCTATCAAGAACGCCCCGAAACAACACCGACGTGATGAAGAAAGCATAGAAAAGTGAAGGGATGCTATAAAAACGCCTCAACAATGGGGACAAACTTTGTCCCGTTTTGAAGGATCGATGAGCATCGAAACTCTAATAAAGATTGAGTCCGGGGGTCGGAATGCTTTACCCCTGTATTCTGCTGTATTTGGTCCCAGATCGTGCGACGGTGCACGCTGTTAGGCAAGACCGATGAATAACCAATGCATGGATCAGCAACCATTACGCTTGCACCGAAAAATAAAAACGGGCATTTTCTGTAGATAAACTTTCTGTAAATAAATAACTAAAACGAGCTTTTCTTATCTATGTGTTGCTTTAAAGTTAACTTAAATAATTTGACAGCACCAATCCAGTTAGAACATTATTATTATAAATCTATAAAATCACACATACGCACATAAAGTTCTTTTGAGACGGAAAAACGTTCATACGCAGCCTGGCTTTATGCCAGGACATCCGCGAAGTGTCGTGTGAAACTTACGCTGAGGGTGTGTTTACATCACTAAAACTCGAGCCACGCTTAAAGTTATTAAATGTGGACCATTTCACATTTACGTTCAGTTTGCTTTTAAATGTATTTATCATGAAGCGTACGGAAACATAACAGTCCTTATTTTTCTTTACAAATTTTATGAGTAAAATCGGGCAAAAATATGGCAACAAAATCGATGAATTGTTCAATAGACTTGTGAACCATTTCCGCAAATAAATTTAGTCCTACCGTACCTTTAAAATGCAATTTTCTTTTACTCATTTTCCCCACAAGAGACTGTGTGCGTAAGCGTGATCATTTTAATGCCTTGTCAGTGCACCCATTTTCGATACAAATAATATGACGGAGTACGAAGGCTACATTACAGGCACGTCCTTTTATGATAGTTACAGAGCTATTACTTCATTCTATAAACTTTTCTATTTAAAGTAACAGCTGAAAATCAATCTTGCTGCGTGTTGAGTACGATCACAGCCAACTAACACTTGATTCATACAGTTTGATCGATTAAGTTGCTGCACGAATTGGACGCTTAGCCGAATCACGTGACAATCGCTTAGGACGACACCGACACGGGCGGCGACACTGGCAAAAAAGTGCCGTGTCTTCATCTTGTCAAGCCTCATTTCCGCTTGGCAAAAGCGACTCTATCGGTTCGCTCCAAACCAAACCATTTCACGAGGGCTCCTGGCAGTGTCAGCCCAATTGCATCTAGTCGAATGGCTGCGCTAAGTAGTATTCCATCCTTGTTGGCTGTTGAGAGCGCGATACGCTCGTCCAAATGGTCCACGATCATTACAACGCGCATTCGAGCATTGAACCTTAACGTATAGAAGTCTACGAGCAGCGGGAGAGGCAAGTGACGAAGCCTAGATCTGACAGACTCGATAGCCTGGTATTGACAGCACAGCTCTTAAACCTTCGGACCTAACCTTCAATTTTCAGCGTTCAATAACTCGAACACTCTAAAAATGAGTCCCACATTTTAGAGTGTTCTGCAAAACGAGCTTTCTGGAAAACCTCCTCCCTTTTTTAATCAACTGGTACATACTTATTACCAAACGCCTGAGCACCACCGTTGGCTTTGCCTTCGTGCTTTGCCCCGTCTGCCGACTGGCTTTTTGATAATTAGTAGTACAAGAACCCCAGAAACCACAGTCATCACAGAGCCATTACTACTCAGTTCAAGTCGTAGTGTTTATGCGCCCTATCACATATACTACCAGACTATCAGATATGAGGATAGGCTCTTGTAGAAGGGAAGATTACGGGAAAGTGTAGATGAAGCTAGCTGGTTAGGAGAATGCAACTGAGTTCTTACTCAAGCCATGAAACAGTTATGCAACAGCGGACAAGACCGATCTTTTGTTGAACCGTACCCTGTCAGTATAGCCTGCCTGGCGGTGCATTAATACCAAATGTACTACATAAAAGCAATGAAGAAAAGATGTGTTGCGCATGTTGCTATTTTGGGCGGCTTCGAAAATAAACGGAAGTTGAAACTAATTGGAAATGGATACCCTTACGCCCTTTCTATCTTCGTTTTTCTTTCCTAAACCAAGGAGCCTTTCTAACATCCTTCCTTGAAGGGAAAGCCAGCTCAACAAGACATTCACTCTATCGGCAGACTTCAGACCTTCAGGCCCTCAGATTTTTTCGGCGACGCGTCGCCCAAAAAAGCAAAGAAGAGTAAACGGATAAAAGAAACAACGAACAATAAAGTTCTACTAGAACATAGAAAACTAATTGCTCTTGCAGCACCATAAGAGTGCAGCCATAACAAGTGGTAAAAATGAAAGGGGTGAATGAAGTGTGAAAACCTGCTACGGGTTCGTCTATGTATGTTATTGAATGCGTAAAAATAGGATAGGTGAAATAGGAGGTCACTTATTGGCTACCGAGGTAGCGCACCTCGCAGGTAACAACAATGTATTCCTACAGATCTTCAAAGTTGCGCGACTCAGGCGGCTTGCGGAATGATGATGTACATGCGGTTGCCATTTTGATTTCCGTATATTGCTGAACAAAAAGAGGAAAATCAATGCGTGCAAAGTCTTCGTTTCCTGACGCTTAGGCTCTTACCCACACTCTGAGAGCTAATTACTGACGCGTAGATAAACTCTTATTATTTAAATCATACCACCAAAAATCAAGAACATGTGCTCAAATTGTTCGATCATTGTCTTTTCTTTGTTTTCTACTTTTTTCCTTTGTGTGTTTCGTATTTCTATTTGTCGTTCAGGAACAATGCTAGACGACAACAGTATTATCATAAGTTGTTAGAAAATAATGTGTGCCACGGTAAATAAATCACAATCTATCGACCGAATGATGAAGAACTATCATTTGACAATGCCTCGCTTTCTAAAGTTGAACACACGCAGAAGGAGTATATGTATATATACACACGCAGAAGAAGTATATATATATATATATGTATATATACATATGTATAAAGCGAGAATAAATGAAACACATTTCTTGGTACGTGCGTATGACTCGTAGAAAGAGTTAAAAATTCTTCTCAATCCATCCTTTCGGTTCTTTTCCGCGAGAGTCGGTTTGTGTTCGGTCATCTATGCTTGCTGGCCCTTGAAAACTCAGGACGAGGCACCTCCTTGCTCGTCGCGAACAGGTGCAAAAAGCCGGGCCCTTGGGGAAAAGGGTCCGGCCGCTGTGCTGCTGACCGAAGCCTTAGTGGAAGATCATGCCAAAGCGCTCAGATGCGGGTATAAGTGAGGATGGAGTAGAATGAGCTCAACGAAACATCGCATGAAGACGACTAAGTTGCCAGTTAATTATTTTTCAACTAAGATTCGAATATATTCTTATAACTCTCTTTCAGATACGAGGAAAAAGTGCAATGATAGCACAACAGCAGTAGCAGCATCATCCGCTACAGAGAAGACAATAGCGACGCTCTCTCCAATATCGCCTGTGCGCTGAGCGCCGATTTCGAAACTAAAGTAAGAACCTGCCCACTGCTAGGACGCCGCCCAAAAAGTAACATGCTGTCTTTTAGGCTCCAATGATGGATCTGAGGATGAACTCCGACTATATGAAGACTGGCTGACCTAAACATCAACCCGAATACCTAGAGCCGACCGTTTAGCAGCGTAAACGGCATGGCAGAACGGAACATCATCTCACAGAGAAGAACTGCGAGCCGCTGAATTCACATTGCCTATGAGAACACTGGTGGTATAAGCGAGGGTAGTCCTGTCTACAAAGAAGAAAAACCCTGATGGCAAAACTATCTTTAACGGCGAGTACAACAGCAACGGGTTTTAGTGGATCTATACGAGGATTTGGCTTGAGACCGAGTTGAATACGCTAAACCCAGGGGATTTTCAGTGAACGCGAGTACATATGTTCTGTGTTGTACAAGTAACACATTCATAAATTGTGGATGTCGAATTAGCCTATGGAATATAAAGCTATCGTTTGTAGAACAACGTAGCAACGCGTACTGAGATTCTGCAACTGTAAGCTATAGAACCACTGTTAACATGCTACGGGTACGGTCTAGAATTACAAGGATTGAATAAACCATTCAACCTTGATGGGACATACCAAATATGTATTGCATAAATTTATGGTCTTCCACACAATTTCTAAATAGTATAAATTAATTTTCTACTGTTTTTGAAATAATATGATTATATTTCTCTGATACTACGATTTATCGCATGCTATTTCATGTAGTTCTTATATAAATTTCTTCTATAAGGGAAACTTAACTGGAAACATAGCGACAAGTTTCCACCCTAGCGATGCATCTATACAGCGCTTTGTACCTTAGGCGTTATATCAAACGAGAGAGTTCCACGGAACACACGATAGTGAAGCATCCAGTTACCCTGTCAGACACCACGTAGCAATCGGTGTTGGCACACCGCTCGACACAATAATCATCTAAGACCGCTGTATATGAAATGGTCATTGACTCATCTACGATAAGTAGGAGTTACCTGTATATAGAGCCATGTTGTGCAGAGGAAGAGTCATGCTGATAATTTCAGAGGTAGGGTTTAGTCATATATATAGTGTTTGTTATGGAAAACACATTTAAAACGCAAATAGTCAGTCGCCTTTGGACTAACTATCGTCTGGGAAAAGTGGTCGGTCTAGCCCGTTCCAGCTCCTTAAAAGCTTTTTGTGTTCACCCCAGTACAATAAAAACTTGTGTAAGACTTTTTGTAAAAATCCCTGTAAGACCCTTATTTGCCCAGTGGCACTCAAGAGCCCTTTATGGCAGCATACTTTGAGCTTAATGGAACCATTGTTCACTCGCAATAAAACGACCCAACAACTTTGACGAACTTGTACTCAAACAATCGAAGAGTATTTAGGCATTATCTGCGATTTATAGAAATAGAGTTATAATAAATTACTTTCAGAGAAATAGAATGTCTTTCAGTGAAACTAATATAGTCCTGCTGCTAGTGTATTAAAATATCCATGTTTGAGCTGTAGCCTAACGGAGTCTTTATCGTACAATTTATTATAGACCGAATCAGGCCGTATCCTTCGACCTTACTAATAGTATCGCCTATTGTTTGCGATGAGCTAGCATGAGTGGTAAGCATTAGCATACGTACCCCACGCAGTTGACCCGTGAAAGATGAACAGTGAACACATGACAAGCAACGAGTCGGTCACGCCTGAATGAATAATAAGTCCACATTTGAGAAAAATATATATACGTTGTAGATAGACGTAAAAAGAATGTTATTACTCTCCTACTTTTAGTATTTGAAGCTTTAATACGCATTTCTCATCAAAAAATTTAGCTAGCGCTTCTTTTACTAGAAATAGGATAGTAGTTAACTGATAGCCATAAAAATTATTATTACAATTATAGTTGAATGGCACAAGCCCATGCTCATCAACATCCTGTGTTCCAAGACATGCACAAAAAAGTAGCGGGAAAATTGAAAGCAAAATGTGGCCATTCGATAACAAAGAAAGAACTCATTAGTGTGCCAAATTAACACAATTTTGAGGAAACAGGTATGCTGACAAAGTTCAGGCTCATTGAATTCACCTTTCTGATGACTTTAGAGTCTTGTTCATTCCACTCCAAACCATTGTCATTTTACTGGCTTCCATATATTTAAAAGAGCAATTGGTGTCACTACTCAAACCCTCAAAGGTTTATCCATATATACGGTCAACAAGGTAGTTATGGTAGGCACTGTGCATGATACTGAAGCTTGCCCAAGAACTCCCAAAACGGTAACTTCAGCATGTATATAATAGACATATGCGTTTTTAAATAATATTGAGACATACTTAAAACATATTTTTACCCAATCCAAATACAGTAGCGGCCACTCTTGTTATATCAGTCGATTACAATAACAAATTTGCGATAGATGTCAGGCATCGGCCAGTTCTATGATGTTCTACAGCAACGGAACCAGGTTTATTCATTTCAGCTAACAGCTGGGTTGCTATGCTATCTTTCTTCCATCCACCTTTAAAAATATTATAACTGCGCGGTCCACATACAAAGATACGAGACAGCCGGATAGCATAGACGAAGTCCGCTCGCTGGTCGATATTTCGTTGATCGGCCCGAAGACCACCGTTGGAGCGCTATATTTCACTACTCGATGCTCATCGATATTTGGCCCAGTTTAAACACGTTATTCGGTAGTTGCTCTGGGGTTGGAAATAAACAGAATAAAAACTATTTAAACCTTGGTTGTATCTATTTGTATATACTACACATAATCTGGCGATCCAGGCTATGTGATACAATAACTGACTGATCTCAAAATGTCAACACGATTAAATTAATTTGGTCCTCTCAAAAACACCATTAGTAAAATACCACTGTTTTCCTATTTTAAAATTTCCTAAAATTATAGTCAGACAATTGCTCGCAAAGATTGTCTGTTGCTATATTTATTGCAGCAAATTTATCAACGAACGCTTTTATTGAATAGAAGTAGCGATAGGCAGCACAAGACTAATTGAGATTACATCATACGCTAGAAAGATTGTTGGACAGAAAGAAAAGATCCAATGTTTCTATATATATATATATATATATATATATATATATATAGAAATGAATGTATAAATCGGCTACCATTAGACAGTTGACGTTTCGCAGTTTTAGTAAGGTAAGTATAAAAACAAGGGTAAACTGATTCTTCTTCTCCCTAGTACTCCCTTGTTCCCAGTACTTCTCCCCGTTACGTTCGGTGCCATTTCTCCTGCAGCATCTAGTATTATCGACTATAAATTGTTTGAAAGTGTCATGTTTTGTTTTTAACATGTTTTGAAAAGTTTTTGAGAAGAAAAGGGTGCTTTCTCTATATGTACCGCTCAATATGTATCACTCAATAGAAGCTTTATATTGAGTGGAGGAATCTTTTATTCTAGTCGGTGAAAACGTTTGATAGCCTTATCCAAGGACATACGATTTTTCGACTGGAACCTATGATTTAGTGGAGTACGAGTTAATAAGAGGATATAATAAGGGCTGACACGGAAAATAAGGACGCTTAAAATAATAAAGTCGGGGTTGGGTATTTTTAGTGGACTATTCGATTAACATAAGGAGGGGATACCGGAATATCAGAAAGTGTATTTTTAGTTCGTACAAGGTGTTCTATACCTTAAATCATTTTTTATATTTATAAATGGGAACTATTGACCTTTATGAGAAGATTCCAACTAAAAGAATGTTCCTTACAGTTGCATGATTGATGTCATAGCTGCACCGAGATTTTTGTGAAAGGGCAACCTATCGAAATCAAACAATAAAAACAAGATTTTTTTACGAACAGAACCACACCATCAGATAACGCAAAAATATAACCTCGTTTACATTTTTTGAGTACTCTTTACCAATTATTCTTATATATTAAGAAACACCTGAAAATGACACAAAACAATTTATGTGAGATATATTGCGCACGCTGTGAAGTAGAGCAGACATAACTAAAATATTCTCAGAAACTTCCAATAAAGAATGTGTATCTGCTAACTTTACGTGCGGATAACTTTTAACGTTTGGATTTATTTGTTCTGATGATTTTCGAATAAGTGTGTAACTTCATTTTAATAACTAAAAGCCAAGGATATCCGAATATCTGTCTTCTAGACTCGCCGACAACATTTGCGTTGACATGCATCTTTGCTCAATTGCTACATTTCGTAAAATCTTAAAAAGTTGCAACATTTGGCCCTATCAACGGACTCTACTTTAGCCTGTGTGCTCTCAATGTTCACTTAATTAAAGACCAATGAGCTTCGGTCACCAAATCCACTCGGCAATCCTAGATTTTGAACCACCAACTTTCCCCCGATTACTGCTTAGGTTACTATGTCACCTAGCATTGTTTTAGCCTTATAGAGATCTACCAATTCCGCCCCGTTTTCCCCAGCGACGACATTCCAGTGGCGCAGTAAAGTCGATCTAGCACCGCCAACCGATATTTTAAGCCTGTCGCCCTTCGAGAAAAGATCCTCCACGAGCTGTCATCCCGCTCTTGTTCTTTGTATTTTTGCCAAATGCCAGGTTTTTCCCTATTTTAGCCGTCTCTTTCCTAACGCTTACTAGATGTACGTTGAAGGGCTTCATTAGCAAATATCTCCGCTTCTTATATAGAGATATTGACTATTACTGTACTCCGAGAGTGGCTAGCACATAACTAAACTTTCTAGTCTCACACTTGTACGTTATTGAATGGCCAACACGACTACGCTGATTTGCGTTGAATAATGAATTATAACTCTAAGCCCTTTGCAAGAGTGTAGCACATAGACAGTCAGTTGAACAATGCATAATAGAACGTACTTAGGTGCACGGGTTCGATCCCCGCCGGTGCACATTTACATTTATATGGGGTCCGTCTTACGAAGTAGACTGGAGGAGACACGTAGATGCACGGGTTCGATCCCCGCCGGTGCACATTTACATTTATATGGGGTCCGTCTTACGAAGTAATGCGAAAACTGCTACCGTGGACGTTAAATGTTGGCTGATGGTCAGCTTTGAAAATAGAACGTAGTAGTCAACTTTCATAATACATTACTTTTTTGTGGTCCAATTGCAGCTTCTTAGTGCCATCATCGCAACTATTTTGAACTCTTCATGAGTAAATAGAACAATTGTTACATACCCCGGAACGGTACGATACGCTAATGGTACTGGCTCAATTCTTTTCAAGATGTTATTGTATCTCAACAGGAGCATTAAATACAGAACCAGGATTTATATCAAGCAAATTCGCTGGGTTGAATTAAAGAAGAACCAAGCCATCTTTGGCTTCAGTTTCAATAAGATTAATTACCAGGGTTTGGATAGCCTATTCACGAAAGTTTCAACCTCCAGAGATTGATTATTTGTTTTCTCCTGAATAACTCTCAAAATATTTGTTGCAAGCGGCCTCATACTGATCACAGCTGATAGAAGTATGGTCGGCAAGCTTCGAACTTGCCTGAATACGCTGTAAACACTTTACCGTAGTAATGATGTGCTGAAAGTATCATAATAAATAAATCACATGTTTCTGACAATTACAAAATTAAATTTAATTGAATGATCTTTGCTTTGCTTTATTCTTTTGTTTTTGACAATGCTTCCGTTGTGCCTGATAGGGCAATGCTCGCTTGAAAGACTTCTGTCATTAGTACGAACCTATTAAAATGTCGTTATAATAAAAATTATCAATATGGTCGACAATATGACTTTATTACTTAGCAGTTATCTAGAACTTTTCGTTTCGTCAAGATGAGTTTTTCCAAATCGACCTTAGTTGTAATTAGAGCGAAAGCAATTATGACAGAAGCAGACCTCGTATCGGGAATATGAATTTTCGCTACACCTGGGTGTTAGTATGTGTGTTTATGTTGCATTAGAGCATTTTATCTCAGGGTCGTTCCATTAGCTATTAAAATCTGGAATAGCTGGCGTCTGGGCTTGTTAGAGTCAAGTAAATGGGGTATTCATTAGCCACTATACAGTATCTGATGGTAGAGTTGGCTCTCATACAGACGCTGTGATTCATTCCCAGACTAGGCGTACCAAGGAATGAAAATGGCGCCTGGCAAAACAAAATGATATATTCGATACGACCACAGGCAATTCAGGTAAAACATACAACCATTACATATAATACGACAGATTCTTATTAACGTTTCAGTTAACATTTCGATGGATCAAATATCTTAGTTTAAAATGTGCTGTACATAGTATATTTCGCTCAGTTCGTTGATTTAATAATTCGAGTGTCATGCTGGGTATGCATGAAAACTAAAACGCTCATATAAGACGCCTTAGGTACATGCATCATGGGAAGATCTACGACAGGGTCCATAACGCTGAGGATACGATTTGAATATTGGATTGTTAGAGGAATAGACTGTTAGTAGCTCATAAATCACTTCTGGTCAACAAGATTTACCTTCTGAAGGAGAACCTATTTGTGCGCAAGGTAACTGATCCCTTCGAGAACAAAGAGTCGTTGAAGGGAAATACGACCCCAGAAAACGAATGATATTAAGAGAAATTGGCTAAACTAACGTCAAGAGAGAGTCAATAATGAATCAAAAAGAACGTTGAAAAGCCAAATAAATCCCCAATTTAGTAATTAACTATGAAAATCTCGAAGGTCGCTGTACCCACAAGTATTTTCTTCCACCAATATTTAATGTAGATTGAATGTAAATTGCGCAGAAACTTTGCGAAAAAGCGAAAATGCGTACTTCTACTTGTTTTTCGAAGCAGTAAGATGCTCTAAGCATGGCTAAGACGGCCATAGCTGCTTGCGAAGATTGCATTTTAAATCGTCCTGCAGAACTAGAAGTGGCTGCTACTTAACACGTCGATTTTTCTGATGTTTATGCTTTAGTTTTTCCCAAATATACTTATCGACATAGCGTTTCGCGGTTTTTCGCGAACAATTTTCAGTGGTTCCCAGTTGAAGAGAAGTGGTTATGACAAGAATAATAATTATACTTATATATATGCCGTTATAATAATACGTATAATCACATACGTGTAGATCCGATTGTTGACGTGATGTTGCATTTATTGCCGTTTAGGTCGTATTTAAACCTTACTGGGATCGTTTATACCAGCCACTGTTTTTTTTAGTTTATAATCTGCAAGTGGCTTATAAAAATGGTTCGAAATTGGTCAAACTGGCAAAGACCTTGTCTAAAGCTCTTCAACTCATAATCTCATAACCGCAACTTATATAACGAAGGGCGATACGCACTAGCAAGCACATCTAGAAACAGTATGCGCTACTCAAAGAAGGCTTTATGTCATTAAAAAACTGGCTTTGGGGTGATATCTTCGTGTTATCCGTCCGGAAAGTCAGGAAAATGCAAGGCCTAAGCCACCTAGATGAAGGAAGAGATGTCCAGGCAATGCACCTGACACAGAGCTCTGGTCTCACGTACAACTAGCAGCCACCAGCATACGCTTGAAATCGCGGCACGAGCAATACCGTACTAACGATTCCGTCGCTGAAGTTGTGTGGGAATGGCAGTGCCAGAAAAAGGTCTTGCCATCAGCGCTTACCGACGGCCTAATCTCAAAGCGAAAAAGAGAGGAGAGCCAGACCGGACGGAACAGCAAAGAAAAAAGAAAAACGCCAGTCAGAAAACAGGGAGGCATGTACCCTCATTTTCCACCGTTCCGTCTTCGCAACGGCTCTTCGTTGTTCATTTCGTTCTTGTTTTGGGGTTCTCCTTCCCGTTCAGCAAATTCATTGATGTAACCCGCCCCCTCGGCCTTGTCGGCTTTTAAATTAAGCGCCCCATAGCTTGCTGTCGACCTGTTTTTTAGTTTTTTCGATATCTCTCTCTAATTTTCGTCGAAGGGAAACTTGAGGGGAGTGCAAGCAGCGGAGGATGAAAATATTGTAATTAAGAAAAGAGAATTGAAAAGATAGGCAGTGTGAAGATGTGTAGAAAGCTGAACTGTGTGTGGCAAACACGCACTTTTCTAGGGACATTTATTAGTGCCCCGTACCCAGTCAATTCAAATGTATCAGACGCACAACACAGTTGTCGCATGGGAGCAGACTAAAACCCTTCTACTTCTTCGGCAAAGCCATAGCCATGATCGTGTACATCTGTCGATTAGCCGGTCTGCGGACGCATGGTGCAGAATGGTGCTGATAGGCTTTCCGTCCGTTCTCCTCTTTGTCTCAAGCAGCGGTGGATCGCAATTGCCGACCAGCCAAAACAGCAGCGTAGCGACCATGGCGCAAATCGTGACAAATCGTGAATTTGACATCGAGCCGCCAAAGTTTACTAGAAGAGGTAGACCAGTGGCTAAGTACCAGGGATTCAGTGGAGGCATTGATAATTAAAGATAAAGAAGCGTAACTGACGGCTTATATAATAATAATAACAATAAAAAATAAATAAATAATAATAATAATAATAATAATAATAATAATAATAATAATAATAATAATAATAAT
>MNPL01010550.1:4804-18391 GCA_002081605.1 Tropilaelaps mercedesae
TGTAAAAACATTTTTTTTGCACATTCATCAAGCCTCATCTTTTGAACGTATTGCCCAACTAGATCAATCTTCGTATGTATAAAATATGTTACAAAAGCTATAAACATATATGAGAATAATGATGTCCTCTAGTTAGCCGAACAGTCATGAGAGTGCACCAATGAAACAGCTGAAAGCTGATTGTATTTTTTCACAGCCCAGTCTATGCACAGCCCGAATGTAAACTAAAATTCGTAAGAGTAAACATTTTTAAAGTCGATAACTTTTAAAGTCGATAAAGAAGCTAGCATAACTTACGCACCAAGTAGACAAAGCCACACGAGTGGAGGAAATGCGCTTACATTGATCATGGGGTCTCAGACGTCAGGTGTTCGAATAACACCAAATAATTTGGCTGGAGTAGATATAATTGGAAAACTCACCTTGAAGTTTTGCGATAGATGATTCGATACCAAGTCGGTTCTAAAAAAAGTCCAACTCTTGTCGTTGTTACAAATTTTAATCCAATTTTATTTAAATGTTACTTTCTTATTCATGTTTGTGGATACAACAACTTAACAAAGCTGCCACATCTGCTATAGATCGAACAAAGATCATAACCACAATTTTTGTTCGACCACAAAGAGTCCTATTGAACTATCGACGGATTGAAGGGAACTGAGCTATAGTTAGCCTCTTTCTGTTCGGGGCTTGCTGAGTACTTTTTCTACACGTAACGGTAGCAATTTTGTGTGTCACTAAGATATATTTACATTTCTTTAATTAAAGATATAATTGCAGTTATCGTTACAACAACAATAATTTAATTTTATTCCGGTTCTTATGGTATCTTCGAACAACAATAAAACTTCTTTAGAACAAGAGTCCAAGAGTAGAAGGTACTATTTGTTTATCGTCTATCCTCCAGTGCTTATCTGTTGTCAACCTCGTGCAAGACTCAGCTAAGTTTTCTCCAACAGGCCTGTATGGAAAACACGTTAATCTGAACAATCATCTACGAACTTCGAGGATAAAACCGGTAGTATACCAGTTTTTTTTTACAAAAGTAAAGCCAGCTTTAGAATGTATATTCCAGCGGCTCTATAGAGTATAGAATACTGGTCAAACTGTAGCTCTTCATCTGAAGATCTGCGCTTGTGCTAAATATCGAAATTAGTTCAAAGCAGTACTTTGTTGATGTTTCAATCAGCTAATCAGTTGAGTGTACTACTAAAACTACTTAATTGCTTACATAACCTAACTACTTAATTGCTTAACTAAACGTATTTCTCAATTGAAACGTGGACTAAATAATACATCGGTTTAGTAATGAGTCACCTGATTCTGCAAGGTTAACCAGTTGTGAACAATATTTACCCTGGTAGTCAGTTTCGTGAGATAACTTGTATTTGTCCCATTAGGGACTCTCCAGATAAGTCCAGTCTTCATAATCCACCCGAAAGCCAAGCGATTTCGACGCGTTTGAAAACTCCGAACCAATTACTCCACATACTTATGATGCGAGCATTCTATTCTTACTCCACAAGCATGAGCGGTGGTGGTAACTGAAAGATAAAATATAGCATGCTTTATATCATGTCCACCAACACGTTCTAATCATTTTTGTGAGTAAATGGAAACATTTTTTATCAACAAGTTCTGACCATGTTTGAATAATAAGTTTTCAAAACATATGTTAATATTTACTAAATTTTTCTTATTTTTTTAATACAAAAACGTACTGAGCTTATTGAAAAAGCTCACATAAAAGGAGCTTTGAAAACATCGTCAAATTTTACAAAAGATCGATCACTCATTTAGTTTTTCACTATTCCCGTGGAAAATGCAATGAGAAGTAAATTCGGTGCATTTTTCAAGCCTTAGACATATTATATTAGAGGCGGCGCTTTTGCTAGATTATCGTCCTTGCAGATGCTGCACACTTTCGACTACAATATTTAATTGCCCCTGAAAAGCTTGCTTCTATTTAAAAGTGGAATAATCTGTTAAACAATTTTTTAAATAAATATAAATTTGAATAAAATTTGTACATAAACATCTTGTGCCATAAAGGTGTTTTTGAAGAACATAAATTTATAGTCTGGACACAAACAGTTTTATGTTGTATTAAAATTTGACTTGATAATATTTGTATTAAAAAATAATCTAAGAAAAAACTCTTGGATTACAACGAAAACTTGTTTATGTTAATTATACGTTAACAATTTCGAAATCTGGTCCATGTGTATTTTTACAACATTTGGAAAATTTGATAATGCTTTTCAAGCGATTTACAGATTTCTGACATTGCGTATGTTTTAAATTTCATTCCTCTCTTATGAAAAGGTGCGTTATTTCTTAGCAGCTTGGTGAACAGAGGCTACATTCTCGAGGAGTATTTTTTCAAGCATTAACCTTTTAAATACGATTTTGTAAAACCATTACTGCAAATTTCAGCTGGTGTCATAAAGAAAACACCTCTTGAATACATTGTACCAAACTCTTTAGAAAATCTTTAGATTCCGATGCATAAGAAGGAGGCACAGTTAAATACAGATAAATATCATCAAAAACTATCAAAAAATATATTAAAAACTAGGTGAGAGACAAGGTACGATTATCCTATTGCTTGTCAAAATTGGTCATATTATAAATAATTCCTATCTAAAGTTATCCGTTGACCCAGAAACAAGTAGGTACACAGCTTCTTCACATCTTGACTTGTAGTTTTTCTCACGTTATATGCTAAAGTAATCGCTATTAATTACTTTTCGAATTTACGGGTGAGATAGGGTTACGGCTTTACAGCGTCGTGCAATGCATTTTATTTAAATAAGCACATCGCGCACATGAGTTCAGAGATACGGCATTCTCTCTATAGCTAGTGACATTAGCTGACCTCTCATCAGCAATCCCTGATTCGCTCATCAATGGTGCCAACTAACCGTATATATCTCGGTAAAACCGAATCGGCTTGGGATTAAAACTAATTAGTATACTCTTTGGTGCGGCACGATTAACTATCCTTGTCTTGCTTCGAAGGAATTGAAGAAACCGTTGTCAGTGTTGCAAGTGCACTGTCGTGCCAAAGACTAGCTAGGTGTCAACCAAGAAATAAAATGTGCTGACGCTTTTGTAAAGGGTAACTTATGACGCATTTACATAGGTTGCGATGTTTAGGATCGCGAATGAGTCGACGCAAGACGAGCTTGAAACTGGACGATGTCTTGCAAACAAGACTGAAGCGATGTCTCTCTACGTTAGACATTACTCTGCTGGGTATCGGTCATATGGTCGGCTCCGGAATATATGTCATCAGTCCGGAAACGGCAAAAAAAGCTGGTCCGGCGTGCGTCATTTCATACATAATTGCAGGTTAGTGCTGAAAGTTTCTATAAATTGTACAGAGCTACTTTAATTTGAAAGCAATGATATCACATGCATATGTTACATGGTAGGAACTGTTTTTTTGTAGTGCAATTACACTTACTCTAATTGTTCTCCGAAAAAAACGGGAAAAATAAATATGTTTTCCGGTTGTCACACTTCTGGCCTGAAAACAACTGAGAGAGATGAAATGCTAAAATGGGTTCAACATTCTGTCGTATGACTGAAGCAGAGCGCATAACATGTAATATTGGATTAGCTTAATAGTTTTGTTTTATAATCGATAAGTGCTGCCGCTATTGTTATTATTGACATATTGACATAGGAAGGCGTCAGCAGCTTTTAACAAAGGGGAAAGAACGCTTGCACGTTCACTCGTTGTCAATTTTTTAAAGTGGAACATGAAAGTTTCACAACAGACAATAAATGGAATCTAGGTTGCTTCTTGCCAGTTCAAATGTTGTTGCTGAAATGCAATGTCCGGATGTTTTGTGTACTTATGGTGGCTGAAGTAATGTGAAACCGGATCCGAGCTTATAGCAAAATTCCCAATCGATTTATTTTTTTAGACGAATACAATAATTTTCAGTATAATCGACAAACGCCTTTTTACGACATAAAATTTTAGACTGTACTAAGACTAAACGGATTAATTTTCCATTACTGATTGACATTTATGGTAGAGCGAACTTTAACATGCGCATAAATGGGCTTATACGAATGAACAGAGTTGAATCTGGGTATAGAGATTTAAGTTCGTGCACTGGTATCATGCCTACAGTCTAAAAATACTGTGCTCACAATACAAGCAAGCAGCCAAGATATGCACTATGAATTTGCCCTCAGCTTCACTTTATAACGTTTCGCAGCACTGACTAGGTATCATCAATATATCCTTGACCATGCATAAGTTTTCATTGAGTATACAAATATTACCGCGGGTGGTTTAGTCCAAATCCTTCATTTTTTTTTATCCTACTTTTGTCATCTAGTTCCCGCTTGCTTCTCGTTTGCAATATCACGAAGCTAGAGCTCTAAATCATATGTACATACTATTGGAAGCAAAACTTGACAATCAATAAATATGAATGAAGATCAATCTTGACAGGTACAGAAGTATATTAATATAACTACACTAAAATCTAAGTGATATAGATTGGCACATTAGATGTCGTCTTTGCGCAACGATAAACGTTCGCTTCACTTCTATTCATTGCCTCAAATTTTGATCTGGCCTACTGTGTTTCTCTACGACAATGCTTGCTTGTTCATAGAGTTGACGTTTGTTTGTTCGTAATTTCTCCCAGCCTGAAGTCCTCATAAATTTACATTTAAGTCGCAAAAATCAGAAAACATTTTGTTTGTACATTCTGATTCATACACTTAACATGTAGGGACGTAGTATGTTACTTTCTCTAACAAAGCTTAATCGACACGGTACTGATCAGTGCCATATGAGTACTCTACATGAAGACAATTGCAAAATATGAGCTACGCCCTCCTGTTAGCTGTCAGCTGAGCCATTGTGCACTCTACCTGATTTGCCATATTTCAAGATATAGGTCATTGATGAGCTTTGCCTACTACTTACCTCACAACTGTAATATAGGTAGGATCAATGTTGTCGATATCACCTAATAGGTTTTGACTATGGGTCACGTTTGCTCCGGCAAAGATGAAAGGGTTTACGGCAACCTTTCAGCAACGTGTTAGACCATATGCTTTATTGTGCGATTGTTCTTGCTGTTAGAAGAGAAGCTATTGATATGCAGCTCGTCCACAAAGACTATATATCTTAAATTGCCAAATTGACTAAGGAAAATGTTTCGTTTAATTTAGCGATATCATTTATGAAGTTATATTCGATTTTTTGTATAACTAATGAGGCATTGCTCTAGCCAGATACAAACCTATCATTCCAAGACCATGGTCCAAAAGAAGAAATGTGTCTCGAATTAATTAACGACAAAATTAATCATCGCATTCGGAATATCTAAAAATTAGATTTAGACGAAACACTATATAGCGTCTGTGTGCCAATAAGGTGCAAGTGAAAAAATAGTACAATGTGGCCACGGAGCTGCACAGTTTTCCAGTAGGAATTGAAATGGCTACCTAAAATCACTGTGACCAACATGCGAGGAACCACACGTATCTTAGGCTATATCTGCTACTCTAATTACAACAGTTTTATAATGAATAAGCACTGAAACTCTGTAATATTAGCAAATGCAATTCACTCATAGCTGACGTTTTAAAACTGACATAATCAAAATTCTTTAACAGAACTAGACAAGAAATACATCTGTTGAGATAACACAAGGGGTATAGAGGACGTCGAGGCGTGAGGAAATTGATGATTCACACACAAAATATGGGCGCACTAAACACACCGTCAAGAATTTCATGCATATTATGTTAAAACACCGAATCCTGATGGCTCGCTAAATTCGAGTGCGCTTGGTGATCGGAGGAGACCCGTAGGCGAACATCAAGCGTAGATCCTTTGGTCTGAACAAGAATTTTAAATATTGATTATAACAGAGTTATTAGCTATTAATTTACCGTTCTCTCTTCTGACAGGTATTGCTTCAATGCTAGCTGCCTTAGCATACGCCGAGTTTGGTGTTCGCTATCCACGAGCTGGCTCAGCCTACTCGTACTTGTATTTTAGCATGGGAGAGTTTTTAGCCTTTATTGTTGGCTGGAATATCCTTCTAGAAAACATACTGGCTACCTCGGCTGTCGCACAAACCTGCGCGGCGTATATCGGTAGGTCACATCTTTTTGCGTGCACTACCCTGTGTATTACACTTTGTTGATATGTAGTCATTATTTAGCACTGTATGATAACAATAAGGAATCTTACATCAAAGCCAAAGTTTACACTCATTTGCCCTAAAGACAATGAATACAACTAAAAGACATAACTTTGAAAACGTCAAAACCTTAAAAAACTCGAATTCTCTAGCATATATTCCTAGTTCAAATTAAACAGAAAGTAACCTAGTAGCTATACCATTAGAAATTTCATTTTTTAATCAGTCTCCTATGGGCGAAAAACACTTTAAATTTAGATTAAAGTTAATGCATCCCCAATTTCACCAAATTGACGACGCTATCGTGAGGGGCAAACAATTTTCAGATTTAGTAAAATGGTAGCATTTATAACTCAATGATTTTCTGGTAATACACCCAATGGCTTCACAGCTAAAATAATCTGATAGTAAGAAACCAATCATAAAATGTCCTTTTATTATTACGCTACCGATTGAAGACTCTCTTTTAACAATGAAAAATCTGGCCTATAATTGCTTATAGCGAAAGCTTATACGGTTGTGCGAAGGTTTGCCTCCAGGCGCGTTCAAGTTCGTTCAAGCACGTAGGAAAAAGTTTTTGATTGCACCAAAAACGACTCGCAGCTATTAGTTACCTGTTAGCCTGGGTAGACTAAAGCCAATTCCAATAAATTTTTTGATATCAACAACAAGCACAGGTATTATAACTAATTTTGAAAATTGCGCTGCTGCCAAGATAGCAAAAGCTTTCCTAATTTCTGCTGTTCGTTTGCGGTATGTGCGACTCCTGCCGTGACATTTAATAATGGCGGTTGACAGTATTTTATTTCACGAGTCCCGCTTTGATGGGACGCGAGCATACGCTGAACAACACAGAAATTAATGGACAAGACACAGCGCTTCGCGTATAACTTCCTCTATTAGACACTGCGACGGAAGGGCTGAATCGCTCTTCTATCTAACGTATGTGTGACTTTGTTACCGAGCTTCGTACCATAAGGCTAAAGGATCTAGCGCCGTGAACAATCATCAGACGTTTCTCGCGTGGACTTGAGTATGCGGTCCACAAGCTACCCTCTAAGATTCTCGCGGAGGCGCTTTGAGTAACAGCGAAATTTTCCTTTGCCAAAGGAACAAAAAGAAGGGGTAAACTTAGCGAGCAGGATGACAACATCGTTGAGGATTCAAGTGCTCGTAATGCAATGAAAGCGTGCACTACATAAGTTCTCTTTCAATATTTGTTAGTATATAACATGTGTTATTATTATCGTGACTCAGAAAATGGACGGACCTGTTCGCGTGAGTCCAAGCAAATGATACATATCTATTTCTAAAGAGGACAGCGCATTTTATCAGGCATTACGCGACGTAAAAAGGAGAAACGAAAAAAATACTTATCAACTTTAAAGCCTAAAAACCTCTAGGTACGGTGTGTCCAACACACTTGACTGTTTATTTAAAACGCTGTCCTGCACATTTATGTGTTTCAAGTATTCTGTAAGAACCAATGTCGACCTTTACTATATAAATAATTAAGTAATTCATCCTGTGTCGGCAATACGACACCAAACGACCTATCATAAAATGTTATAAGAACACGAACCTGAATTTTTAGATATAACTCAAATTATTGGTGTGTTCATAATCGAGCTTAACTGTGCCGATGGTCAGGAACATGACCATATAGAAATCGTACAACGACTTGAACAATTCACACCTCTAGCTGCTTTTCGGATAAGACTGCACAAATAGCATGCTAATCTTGACTCTATATATACGGGTTAGAACGTAAATCGTGGTTCAGGAAAACCACTTTCTGCCATGAACGAGACACCCATGCATAGCACAATCTGCGTGTGAGCCGTCTATTCGGAGTAGTCACGGCAGATTGCTGATTTAGCCTATTTGGTCTTTCTTGGAGCCAGTCTTTGGTATGCATCTTTTTGTAGCGCCTACACCACTTCTTTATTTATTTTTGTCTCGTAGAACAACGCTCAACAAGAAACACATAAGGACTTATCTGTCTAAAGCCTATATCAGTGGCTCAGACATACGAATTTAATTTTTAGTGCAACTTTGCGGGACCTCCAAACTCTGAATCAGCATGATGTATCAGCTCCTGAGTTTTATGGCAGTTATGTTGGTTCCAACGTTTTATTTCATTGGTTTTCATTATTACCTGTTCTATTTTATTATTTACGCAAGGTACGTTTAAAGGGTAAAAAAGACAAGGCCGTTACTATTGGAAAACAGCAGATTATCATAAGATATTAAGAGTTGAAGGTTTATATAAAAAACGTTATAAAATACACGTTTAGAAAATAGTTTAAAATCTTCAAAGGAAAAACAGAATATATTTTTTGTTCGAATTTGTCTCATGTCCGTGAAAAATTAGATCAAACAATTTCTGCTGTATTCTTATGGTACTGCCGAGCGAAATTCGCTTCATTTTTGAAAGCAATTGGTACAGTCGGTAACGACGCTAGCTAGGTTTAAGCGCAAACCATTCAGAACACTATTATATAAAAAAGCAGCAATAATTTTTATTTTTTGTCAATGTCTGAATGAAGAAAGCTTTTGAAATAATTATTACGAATATTGATATGTTAAGTGGCTCACTGTCTTACCATAAATTAAAAGCCTTTATGGAGAAATGCAATTTTCTTTATACTACAGATAATACACTCGCAAACGTCCTGACTCGTGTAACCATTTTTACAAATAGTAGGCTTATAGTTGTAGCTAACAACTTAATACGTAGATGTGAGAAATGGAGTTTTTTTTAGAACTTCTATGAATGAGGGCTCTGATAGCTCTGGGACTGCGCGGAGCACATCGTAATGACTGCGTTATTAAAAAAGTTTATATCAATCCACAATGAATTTGTCAGGAGAGAAGATGCTTAAGAACAAAACGTATTGAAAAATGTGTGGATCTAGGCTTGGGAAAAGGGATATCTATGTAGACTGTCAAGTTATAACTAGAAATTCAGCAAAGTTACGCTGTTTTTTAAGCACAGATGGAGTAGTCATCGATAATAGCTGCTTTATAGTCAAAACTTTTTCTTGACGAGACTTAGCAGTTACGATTGTTATCGGAATGTAATTCTATCCATAGTTTTATATCAAATCGATTTAGATTTTTATTCATTACTTCACCTTTTCAATAATGATATATTTCAGAAACGCAAATGAGCTCAATTCTATTCTCATTATATTTTAATGACTTTTGTTCCTTACCATTTTTCGTATGAGGATTTTTCTATGGTGACAATAGTCCTATTTATATTTTCAGCCATGACTTTCAGAATTTTCGAGCTTCTACAGTTTTTTTGATAGGTAGATGTCTAGTCACTACCCACTAATAATTACGTCCGAATCCTAAGTATTGCGAATTAGTCCTACCAAAAGTTTCCCCTTGCTCGCCTATGACATTATAAATAAAATACTTAGCCAACTTTCTGCTCGCCGACCTATCGCTTCCCTTGGTATTTGTCTTGATAGTGACTTTACCGAGAAAGCCTATATTGCACACTACAAACGAAAGCTAATTAGTGTAGCTGCCCTCTCAAGGACATTTTCTTACTAGACGAGAAAGCGTATCTACTGCTATATCATGCGTCCTTTTTATCTCATATTTTCTATAGAGTTAAAGCTTTCAGTTTCATATACAGTGAAGCGATTGATCCGATTTATAAGCTACAGGAACGAGCTAAGAGGATCATTCCTCATAAGTTCGCGATCTTCCCATACCGTTTATTCGCTTTTTGGTTGGTGCGTTTGTTTTCGAAATCTTGATTGGCCGTCTGCCAAGCACCCTCTATATTTTTGCACTACAGCTTGCAGCGTCCGGCCTGCAGCAAACTATACTTCTCGGTTCGATCATGCATTTTACTTTTATCTGTAATACTATTTTGCCGTACATAAATACAATGCAATAAATACAACATGGGACTGCTAGATTTCATCTTGCAGAAAGGCGTCAGTAATAAAACATAAGTAAATCAAATATCTTCCTTTCAGTACAATTTTTTATCAAAGGAGGAGTAAATTGACTATAGTATTCTTGCTATACTAGATCTTTAAAGGGTCTTTTATTCTTTGCGGGTTATCCGCATCAGAGGTAAGTGGATTGGCAGCCAAATTCTTTTTGCTTCAGCTGTCTTCTGGCGCTAAAAGCACACACATCCTCAATCCGCTATGCATAACATTTACATGTAGACATCCCATCTTTCTTCTCTGAAACAGTGTTCTCCAAATGAGCAATTGTGCACATTCCGTGTCACGTATCAGCCCAATGCACTACGTAGTCATTGGTATCGAAGAAAGCTCTAATTCCTCTTAAAAGGCAAATACTTTTTTTTTTTACCCGATTATTGTCGCTTGCAAAATCACTGTTCCCATTAATTAAGAGTTTAGTTTCATTACTGGTTTCTGAGAATATACTACACCTATTTGTCATTGTGAAAGTAGGGAGAAAGCTGTTGGTAGCTTAGTATAGAATTGTCAGATGCTGCTTTCAATTAGTCAATGGCAGACGCCATGTGACGCCTGAACCCCAGGCAGCAGGGAGCTGCAGACAACACCGAAATGGGGAGTCTCTCCAAGCATGAGGGTGGCAGAATAAGTGTTTTATTGTTATTGTTTGCTACACGAACCTACGAGAGCAAATTGTATGGTCCGTACTACTCTCACTGTAAAATTTGATCTCATTGTGAAACTAAGATTTGAGACTAGAGTTACCAACCAGGTACGAAAGTGTACGAGATACATATGCCAATATTGTGTGTGTATGCAGGTCTAGTATTTTGTGTAGTATTGTTGTCATGTATTAAAGAAATAGAGTTTTCGTTTGTTCATTGGCTGAACCAGATCGCCTTTCAGACATTGCCTGATTTAGTACTTATTAATCAAATATGAGAAATTGTTTGTTTACAGATTCGTTGGCCCATCGTACTATTTCGAACTTCATCCACAAGTATGTGGGTACACTAACATCTGTTCTCTCTAACAATCCAGCAGCAACGGCAGCTACAGTCAACCTGACGAGCCACAGTGCAACAAATATTTCGTCCTATTTCAATGACGAGCCGCATCTACTTGTTTTGCTGATTATGGTAGCCTTCGTAGTAATTCTTCTGTTGGGTACATCCGGAATGTCATGGGTGGGAAAAATACTTTGTGGGTTTAACATTTGTCTACTCGCGGTCATCATCGGAATTGGGATCTGGAAGGGAAGCATTGAAAACTGGACCAATCCTGATACCGGTGAGTCTGTCTTCAATTCAAACATATTCCTGAATAGTCTTCCTAATTTATCTATCAATTAGCTCAACGGTTAAGCTGCGTGATTGTATGCCGATTCAGTTGACAGCTCGTAAATATTGACCAGGTGACACGTGGCAGCGATTAAAGCACATTACAAATATTGTTACAAAAAAAAGGGTTTTTCACAAAAATTTATCTTCCTACTATCTGTTTGTGTAGATACACAGAATATGATTTTTTAAAACGCTAAATTATGTCTATGGTTGTTCATAAAATCGATTCATATTCATGAATCGATTTTAAAGCTGCCGATGCCGAAGGACGAAATAGATGTATGATCTAACATTGGTATTAATTAAGTTGAACGCATGAGAAATGCGATTTTTTTAGATTCTATGCAAAATCGGCTTCTGTTAAGATACTCATTTAATGTTCTTCTTATTTCAATCGTGGAAAAAGAGAAGTATAAGCATGAATTCATAGAACCTAAAAGGCATTTATCGTTGTTGAATAGCAGATCCGGCACTATCGATACTATACCGAGCAACGCCTTGTTCAGAACTTTAAACTTTAAAGTAACTGTCTAGTTTTGGCAGTGGTGCCCATCAAGTACAAAAACTGTTTTGCGTCAACTGCTTTGACGGCAACTCTGTATAGAGCACCAAAAGCTTGTAACATTATAGCGGCGGTTACCTGATTAGCTGAGCAGCTGATTCTACGGCTAGCGTTTGTCAGTTCAAATACCAGTGGTGAAACATAATTCGTATGAATTTTTCACTTAAGCGAATTGCTTAAAATATTGCAAAGCAAAGGTTCTATAAAGCAAGGGTCTATAACGAAAAGGATAATCACAAAAAAAATAGAAAAAATCTAACTCTAAATCGGAAAGGAGAAAACAGAAGGAATGTGATTTTCCTTTCCATTTTTGTCTGCTTACAAAAAGCATAGAGAATCGTAAAGGAGAAGACGGAAGGAATATTATTCTCCTTTCCGTTTTTCTATACTTTTTCTATGCTTACAAAAAACATAGAAATTTAAAAGAAAACATTAAAACTCGATCACAATAAGTACCACAAGGTAAATAAAAACGGAGAAAATAGGTGTGAATTAAAATTCACGGTATATATATTACAGTAGACATCTACCTATACAACCAATTTTGCTACCGCTATTGCATGCTCGTTGAAGTATGTAAATTTGTGTAGCTTATATTTTGTATATATAAAGCATAGGGCTGCTTAAAGACTCCTTTGATTATGTCGAACTTCTCGATATATACTCCTTGACATCGCTCGATAAAATTTTCGATTCAAGTTCTTGACAAAAAATTTAACGTGTTTTACATGTAGTTAATTTTATGCAATACTTTTTTGCTAGGTTTTTGTAATAACGCAGCCGGGTGTAAATTATATTTCTAATGTGTCTTTTTTTGAGAAGTTAATTTAATATTTAAATATGAATACGTCGAAGATAAACACCATCATCAAAATTGCCCTACGTCTCTAATTATTTTATTCATTTTCGTAAATTGTTCTTTTACATATTTTTATGGAGACCATACGTTTATGCCTTCAGGAGGATTTTTTGCTCGGGGGTGGAAAGGCGTTTTTAAGGCGGCATCGATGTGCTTTTTTTCATTTGGCGGTTTCGATGCAATCTCGGCAACAGCAGAGGAGGCGACGAATCCTAGAAAGTGAGTATGAATATCCAATAGATACCCAAAGTCAATAGCATATTAAGGCAACAGCATATTATATAGGAAAGAGCAATAACAAATACAATATAAGACGGACATATACATAAAATATTGAGTTACGTCAGTAAGTGCTACTGGAATCCCTTAGCAATATCAGACAACTGCTCAGACAACTGAAGCCAAGATCATAGTTTAAATGAATATGAGCTGTCAGCAATTTATATTACATCTAAAAACCATAAATCAGCTCGAGCAGGCCGATAGATTTAACTAAGTCACACAAAATTCGAGTCTTTTCACTAGCATTTTCTTGTTGCGTGCAAACATATAAGCCATTTTGAGGAGATCCGAAAAAAATAATCACAAACTAGAAAAGAATGTATGCGGAAAAGGCACCTGTAAAACTAGAGGTAATTTTTTATAGTATATATATATATATATATATATATATATATATATA